>ML685832.1:9739253-9826013 GCA_007922175.1 Pelusios castaneus
CCCACAGCACCAACAAAAAGTGTGTGGATGCATTACTGCCTGCCACCCAGTACCCAGAAACACAGGCCAGCAGCAGACATGATAGCTACGCGTTCACGTTTTTTTCTAACTATAATACGGCCCCCCAACAGTCTGAGGGACCGTGAACTGGCCCCCTGTTTAAAAAGTTTGAGGACCCCTGGTTTAGACAGACAAAATGATCTAATGGGTACAGTCCTTGACAAGGCCTTAGAGATAATGTGTCGGGCAGGGGCGTCATTGTCGTTGGGCTGACAGGGCGCCAGCCCCGGGTAGAAAATCCTGAGCCCCGAATCTATTTTCCCCAGCAGGCACATGCGCACCCAGGAGGAACGCTGCGTTCCGCCCAGGGGCCCCAGCAAAGCCGCAGACTCCGGCTGCGGCCAGGCTGGGGAGATTCAAATCTCCCGCCCTGAGCATGCTCAGACAGAGCGTGCTCAGCGTGGGAGCGGCCTGGCCCAGAAGCAGCTCTGCCAGCCGTCCCTGCAGCTCCGAGCCTCCGGCCAGGTAAGGGGGCTGGGAAGGGGCTGGAGGGAGGCCTGGAGAGGGGTGGAGGGGACAAGGAGACTGGCTGGGGGATGGGTAGTGGTGGAGGTGACTATGCACGGCAGGAGTGGGGACTTCGTGGGGGGCTGGGGAGGGATGGATGGAGTTAGTGGCCTGTGGAGGGGGCATGGGAGGAAGGAGACTGGGTAGGGGCTGGGTAGTAGTGGAGAGGACTATGGGCAGCTGCAGGGGGACTAGGTGGGGAGCTGGGGAGGGATGAATGGAGTTAGAGGCCTGGAGAGGGGTGGAGGGGACATGGGGACAAGGAGACTGGTGGGGGCTGGGGAGGGGTGGAGGGGATTATGGATGGCTGGAGGGGGACTAGGTGGGGGGCTGGGGAGGGATGGACAAGGTTGGGGGATGAGTGGGGGCTAGGGACGGAGGGGCCTGGGGAGGGGTGGAGGGGGTTTGGGGGCTCAAGGGGGGTGGAGTGAAGATGGGGGAAGCTGGGGAGTTAGGAGGGCTGGAGTGGAGGTTTGGGGGCAGGGGTGGGCTGGGGGCCACAGCCCTGGATCTTTTTGCTATCCAGCAACGCCCCTGGTGTCAGGACACATTACTGTGTCAACACACTGCAGTAAGTGTGTCATGGAGAGCCGGGGAAATGACTGGATTTGGCCTGGAGAGAGCAGACTAGTAAAGTCGCAATATGCTGTCAACTGTGTCGCGACCCAAAAAAGGTTGAGAACCATTGCTCAAAGGGACAATATGGATTTCTAATGTGTTGCTCCCTTTTCTTCTCCTTTCCCCCATATATCATTCAGGAGATGCAACTCTTAAAGGGGTGTAGTAAATTGCTCACCTGTCAGTCCAACTAGAGAGCCCCAGGATGCACAGTATATCTTTTAGGCACAAACCAGTGTTACCTGCAACAGCAAGACAATGAATCACCACATCAGTCTAATGATCTCTAACTAATTTCTTTATTACATTGACATACAAGTTATAATAAATGTTTGGATGTTTATAGTCCAAGTGCTACAAAATGTTATGTACAAGCACAAAAGAGATAGGAAAGCACAGTGCAGTTCCTATGTAGCCTGAAGGAATTAACCTTTTATTCATTTTCCCACTGAAATCACCTTTAACTTTGTTCTTCCAAGAGGAAGTTTAACAACTAGAAATCAGCACGTTTCAAAGTGCCAGAAACTACCAAACAATTGAATTTAGCTCAAGAATGTGTGATTCCAGAGGCACAGGCCAATTAAAAATATAGGCTATGAAACCCCTCTATTTAATCTCTGACTGTGATATAAAATGTGAATGGAGCTGAAAAAAATCAGTTAATTTATTTCTCCAAAGTCATGAGGAAACCTCTTCATTTTAGAGTTCTAAAGAATGTTTTGCCACTCACAGGAAAGTCTGTAACCTGGATTTCATTTCTGCCTTAGATTACTGGAGCTTGAACTAAAGTGACTAAAATTAACTAAGTCCTAGAAAACTATGGTAGAACAATTCAAACAGTCAGTTATACAACAAATGGATGTCACTGTCACCACACACAGTATCTATATTTAATTATGAAAAAATGATCTTGGTTTTGGCTTGGAAAATATATTGATATTCACATAACACATTCCCTACCACTAATAAGTACATTAGTGCTACAATATTACTGTCATAAAATTAGAAACTACACCACCACAACAATGCAGAAACATAGAAATTGTCACACAGAAACTTGTCTGGTGATCTGTCATCTTTTTAGGATCATGCATCAGACAGCAGTCTTTAGTGAAAATGACCTCTTTGAGTTAATGACACCTAATATATTTTCTCCCGAAAGAATGCATCCAATTCAAAATCCATATATGAGCTGTGCATGGATGATTGTTGTGGTTCCTTCCTACCTTCAGGAATTGCGCCTGCTTACATTGAATTTTATTTGCCACTGAGTTGCCTAGTTACCTAGGTTTAAGTTCTCCTTTGATTCATCACAGGCACTCTCATTTTATTTGATGTGAACAATGTGTGGCTACCTTTTAACTTTACATTCTTCCCTGATTAAGGGTGGGTGCAAAGTAGCATTGCTGTAGGAGCAATCCAGAGGATAAATTGTGATTCACAGAGTTCCAATTTCTACCCTTGAGATTTAGTATGAAGATACATCTTCTTTGTCTGATTAATTTCTTCCAGGTGAGGCTGACATATTTGGCATGGATAGAGGGTGTTCAAGGAAGGCTATTTTGGAGATTTGTAAGCAAATTTAGCCCAAACGAATTTAAAACCAAAAAAGGATATTACAGTCCTATAAATTATAGTAATGCCTATTATACTATGGAGCCCCATAAGGGTATTTAGTAGCTTTCTCTGTCAAGTTCTCAAAACAGCACAGGATGCCTAGAATTTCCCTCCTTGTGTACCCACATAAGGACCAGTCATAATCCAACCATTGTGCTCCCTGGGAGAAATTCATTCATAAATTACCAGACCCTTTTCTTTACTAAAGGTCTCTATTGGACCACCATAAGATGTATACAGGTGAAGAAGTCACCAACTCCATTCTTCAGAATGCCATTCTTCAGAAAGGGTCTCTATGTCCTACAAGCTAGATTATATTTTTCTAGCCGCAGCACATTCTATCCATATAACAACTGATTATTCAGTAGATGGAATGGATTTCAGGAACAAGAAATTCTAGCTCTAGTGCTAGAGATCCAACAAGAGAAAAGGCCATAGGACAGGGTAAGTCACTTAGATGGTGAGGTCCTCAGTTTCCCATCTCAAAAATGAGGACACTATTATATTCCTTCTCTCAAAGGAGTATGGTGAAGATAATATATTAATGATTGTGGATATGGCTTCTCTGCAATAAAACACAAGTGGCTGGCCCATGTCAGATGACTCGGATTGCAGGAGTGCAAAATTTCACTGTAAGCATTTGGGCTCAGTCTGCAGCCGAAGCCTAACATCCACGCTACAGTTTACAGTCCAGCAGCTCAAGCCCCATGAACTCCAGTCAGCTGACACAGGCCACACACAGATGGTTTACTGCGGTTTAGGAGGCATTCAGTCAGATGCTGAAATAAGATGGACTATGAACACAAAATGTGGAGAATAGGAGAGAGATTTTTAAGCCTATTATCAGGGCAGTGGTTTCTAGTGCCCAGGGACCAATGTTTGCATTTGTGTCCCCTGCACCAGGCCTCACACACCCTCTCAACAGTGCAGGAGGGGTCCCAAACTCCCACAAGGAAGCACTGCCTCCCCATCCCCCACTGCCATAGGAAGGAGGGGACTTGGGGTCTGTACTTGCAGGGAGCCATGTCCATTTCTTCCTCTTGCCCTCTGACTTTCTGGTTCTCCTGACAGCAGTTCCCCTGGCTGGCTGGGCTCTGTTACCATACCCCACACACTTAATCACCACAATGCACCAACCTCTCATGCTTCAGCCCCACAGTCCAATCACATCTGGAGTCAGCACCCCTACCAGGCAGGGTGGCCTCACTCCCTGGCCAGCAGGTAGCAGTGGCCGGGGGGAATTCCTCCTCCTAGTCACCCACAACACCTTTCCCTCACCTACTACTGAGCTCCATCCAGCTGCCCTTAAGAGCCTCTTGCACTCCTCACATCCTGCATGTTATAAAGAGCCTGGCCAGCAATCCCCCGCTCTCAGCCATTGCCCTGCCATCCCCCATTGGTCCGCCTATGTCAAGGCTGAGCCACATCTCCAGAGACAGCATGCTGCTTTCTAGTATTTTTTTTTTCCATTTCAAAATTCAAAATTTTCTTTGGAGAGAAGGTAACTTCACACCAAAAAAATACAAAACATGGAAATGTCATGTTTTGATGGAAAACAACCAGTTTGTTAAACATTCTGATTTACACATAAATGTATTAAATGCAACTTACTGATAAACTTTCTTGCTAAAATAATATGAGGTCCTACTACAAATTAAATTGATAGTTTTACCACTGATGTTAATGTGAGTGGACTCAGGCTCTGTCTTTTTCAGTCTTCATATTAAATTGTGACAGGTTTTTCTGTTTGAGGACTATTCACCATGGTCACGATTCACAATGTAAAAGACATATGTACAAACTTTATGCATCACCTGAAAATGTAGCGTAAGCGAAACTTAAGTGATGCATAAACCCTTATGCAGGTTTTCTGCTCGTAAACTACTCCCTGCAAGTTTACTACTTAGTTTAAATTCAGAGGTTTAGGAAGTTCTAATTTGAGTCTTCTGAGTCTCTAATGTGAAAGTTACACTGACTTAGGCTCACTGAAACACCCTGAAACCTAGAGGGTCACCTCTGAATTGTGCTTGTATTTAGTCTAGAGGTTTATGCAGACTCTACTGACATAGAAAAAAATTGTAAAATCTTTATATTTAATACTGTGATCTCTGCATCTAATTTGATGTGAAACTTTTTTCCATTTTGGATTTTGAATCTTTGTGTAGTAATTCAGCAGTAAATTTTGTTTCTTAATTTGAAAATTAAACTTGTCAAGAGTTCCTTAATCCTTTACGCCTTCCTTTAACTTCTGCTCTAAAACTGCCATAATACATTGCTTTCTTGTGTGTGTGTGTGTGTGCGCTCGTGCGTGCACACATTGGAACTGCACAAATCTCCTGCTGAGATACTGATATGAGTGCAAGGCAAGGAGGCTCCTAAAAGAAATTAAAAAGGCCTCTTATTGCTAATTAAAAGCTTTTTGCTTTCTCTCCACATGGCCAGGACAGCTGTTTCACATCCTCTCACTGGTAAGGAAACACATAAATTCAAAGACAATATTGTGAACAGCACCTGGCACTTGCTGCACCTGCCGTGATGAGACTATATTTCATTCTGTCAGTAAATTAACATTCTCCAGGGCTGAAAAGGATGATTTTTTTTTCTCATTCAACCTCTTCCATTGTCCCCAGTGGTAAAGAGACAGTAGTTTTCCTTCCATTTTCGATACTAAATATATCATATTGTTGTTTGCTTCACTGATGCAGACACCTGCCTCCTGCTGTAAATGTTGTGTTCCAGTTCTGAAAGATTTCCCCAGGGTTCCACATTCAAGTATTGGCTTGTAACTATGGCTTAATATTGTGTCAAAATCTCTTAAGGAAGATATAGCTTGTCAAGTCATTTCAAGATTGAACCTTCATCTAGCAAAATTCTGAAAATGTCCTTTGAGTGTTTGAAGCATGAGAAGACAAATAAAAGGCTAGCAAGTCATTTGTAAAGATAATAGCTAACAGCATGTATTTTCCATTTCTCCCCTTTCCATTAAATGTTGATAAAGAGAAAAGAGCAGACTGCAGGGCAGCAATCTGGGTTATTTATAAACAGGTCAAAAAAGTCTCAAACTTCCATGTCCAGGGATGGTGGTGGAGGGGAAGCAGAGGGATTGGGGTCGAAGGAAGGAGGGAAGGAAACCTCAATCAAACCGTGATATATTCAATCACTGACAGATTGATCTCAGAGCTTTCTGAGAAAGGGCACTTCACAGCTACATCAGTCAAGGAGTATATTTCTCTGAAATGGTTTTCTAATATTAAATATATAACATTTATTAGAAAACAATTGAATCTGGCTGGAACCATGGGTTATTTGACATTTGTGTGTGTGCTGCAATATGGGAGAGGTTTTAGGAGTAGTTTTAGGTTGATTGAATTGGAAATCCAAGTGCTTTCTAGAAGTTATTTTATTAATCTTGGGAGAGGGTTTTCTAGAACCCCTTTTTAAGTGGCTGTGGATTGCCACTGAAGGGTGAGTTCATTTATAGTTTGTACAGAAGCAACTCTTCTGTAGATGAGGAAAAAGTGATCTTCAGGGGTGAAGAAGCAACCCAAATGAGAAAGAAATGATGTGTGAATTCTCAATTTTTTTTCACAACGTTTATACCATGTCTGCTCCATTAGAGAATTTCGGAACCATTTGGGGACTGAAACTTAAGAAAGATCAAATGAAAAATGAAAGTCTGTTCATTCTAACAGTCTTTTCTATAACAATTAAATCCACCAAAAAAATTAAGAAAACAGAATCATGCATAATATTCAGATAAAACTCACCTGGGTAAAAGTGGCACTATGTATTCAAAACTCAGATCATTCTTAAGGTTTTTCAAGGTTTATAAATTTGTAAGTGAGAATTAGCCCAGTTTTGGCCAAAACAAATTAAGTCGATTGTTCAGTAGGAAAGCAGGTGAAATGTGAAGTATTGATTAATATTTGTATTTCGGTTCATTATATCCAAAACTCAGGAAGTACATGCCCATAGAAACTAAAAGCAAAGGAAATATTCAGATAAATCTCGGTCAAAAAAAAATCACTGTTTTTTATAAGACTTTGGAAAAAAAATTCTATAGAAACTAGGTCAACTTGAAATTGTGAGTTTTGTTTAAAAAAAGAAAGATGAGTTGAAGTACAGCTGCTCAAAATGAAAATAAAAATTTTAAATTGTTTTAACAATATTTACATTTTCAAAAGTATGTAATTTCAAAAAGCCAAAATATTCAGAATCTGTCTTAATTTTCAAGAGAGAGAGAGAGAGAGAGAGAGAGATGTCAAGTCTCTTCCTGCCTCAGTTTTTTTCTAACAGTTTTCATCATTTTTGACATTTCCATTACTTTATTTAAAAAAAAAAACAACAACCACAAAACCTTGTATTTAGTGACATTATTACTACCTATAATTAAAAGCAGTTTCCAATACCAGTCCCAGTACTAAATCCACCTGACATTTTTTACTTTTTTCCTCCATTTATCTAAAAGAACCATAAGACTTCCTATGGATGAATTCCATTATTGTTTCTATTATGGTTTCTGCATTTAAACTCAGCAGGTAAAGTCAAGACATTCTTAGAAAGAATATCTACAAATACCCATCACTTTTTCTTTACACATGGCTCAGCACAGTCCTCATTACATCCTTTTTATTGATTCGTTCTTATCCATTTTTCTGTTTTCTCAGCCCTTGTGATGATACTAGTAATACATTTCCCCATTTATCACAGTTCATATTTTACTTTCTACAGCTCGAACTTTATGGACAAGGCTCATATTACAGCTCCATGCCACCACAGGCAGTGTTCAGATACTGAAAAATTTTATTTTGAAAGCAGCGTTATTCAGCTTTCCCCAGGCTTGATTACCTCTTCATCTACACTGGCAAGTTAGTTCGAATTAAGGAAGCTTAATTCGAACTAATTTAAGCCTTGGCTACACTAGGCTTTCATTAGTTTAAATTAAGGGCTTCCTTAATTTGAATTAATAAATTCGCTTATACTTTTCGAAGTAAGGGTTAATTCAAACTAGTTAGTTCGAATGAACCCAATGTGGTCATGTTAGTTTCAACTAAGCGCTTAGTTAGAACTAACCAGCACATTGAGTTCAATGCAATTGACTAATTCGAACTAAGCAAGTGCCATGCATGGCACTTGCTTATTTCGAACTAAAATTTGGTAGTTCGAATTAAGTTAATGTGAACTAACTAAAGTTAGTTCGAATTAGTTAGTTCAAATTAACTAATTTGAACTAACTTTGGTAAGTGTAGACATAGCCTGTGATGCTGTCCGGATTTAGGGAGCCATTTATGATATTATTTTGTATTAATATCTCATAATTGCTATAATCCATGGGAACTATGCCATGTTTGGTATCAATAGAAAGGTAGTAATTTGCTCGGAATGATTATATAGTTTATGTGTAGGAATTGTATTTCTATTAGAAGCTAGGAGTATGGTTGTTATATCTATACTTTGACTTGTGTGATTCTGGAGAAACTCCCCAGACAGGATGTCTACAGTCATTGTCTCCTTAATGGCCCATTAAAGAAGCTCCCAGGTACAATGGGCCCAGGGAGAAACCTATTGAACCACTAGGACTTGAACATGTGACTCAACTCCATTTTGATTGGAAAGAACAGCACACAGCATGGAGAGGACAGAGGTGATAAAAGGCAGCAGCCCCAACTCCATCTGGTCTCAAGTCCCCAGTCTACAGCCAACACCCATCTCTGGAACTATTCCTCTGAGACTGGACAAAGGATTGAGGGCCACCCAGGTGCTGGGTGTTTACCAGAGGAACAAGCCTTCAAACTCCAGAGGAACAAGCCTGCAAACTGCTTTACATGAACTTTAAATCATTTGTATGTATGTGATTAACTTTGACCCTTTAACATCTTTCATACTTTGCTTCTTTTCATTTTATATTAAACCTTTAGTTGTAGTTGCTAAAGGATTGGCTATCAGTGTGGTATTTTGGGTAAGATCCAAACCTATATTGTTCTGTGTGATGTGGCTGGCCCTTTGGGGTCTGGAGAATCTATTTCTTTAAGGGACCATGTGGCTAGGTGGGAGCTGGAGGAGCTGGAGTGCAATGAAGGGGACTGTTTCTATTTTGGGCAGATTTCTTGGTACCCAGTGTGGGGAACCAGAAGCTTGGCTGTGACTGATAGGGAGACTGGTTTAAGTATCACCCATCAGTGTGTGGGGAGTTTGGCTCCTGGTTTTGCAGCTTGCCCTGATTTTTGAACGTCCAGGAGAGTATCCCAGGAGGCTCTGGTCACATAGCCCTAGGTATTAATACATTTATACTTACTCTCTAACAGTTTCTAATTCATTTTAATCTTTTCATTGTGACTTGGCATTCTTCGTTTCGCTATGTTCATTTCTTGGTTTATTGATACTTTGTCCTAGCACGTGATTTATATATTCAGTTTGTACTGTGAGAGCCTGTCATGTTAATTATTATCTTGCATCCAAAATTATCATTTGTCCTATAGAAGCTAAAGTTAATTCTAAAGAATACCTTTCAAATGTGTCAGTAGACTCTAAAATAAAAGAGACCATTTTTATGGTTCTATTATATATTTGATCTAAATTATATGCACAACCAAATGTTCTTCAAGGCCTAGTAATTGTTCCTGTAGATTAATATAATCCCCATTTTATACAGAGGAAGATTGAAGCAGAAAAGTTGAATGATCTGCCCATGACCAGAGAATGAGCCAGTAGTAGATTTAGAGTTTGAAACTCAAATTCTTGTCCCATCGCCATGTCCAATCAACTGCACGATATCATCTCTATTTTAAAGTCTTCTTCATTTCTTTTGATAATATGATATTAAAATGCATGCATAAATCATTCAGTAAGAGGAATGCAATGATTTGACAAGTACTCACTGGGGATGATTTAGAGATACTGGACAGTACACACAAGATTTTCAAAAGGAACTATGGATTCTGTGTCTCTTGATAGTTGGGTGCTCACCTTGAGATACCTTCAAGCCAGCTGATTGTGTTAAGCACTGAAAATCAGCCCCTTTTAAATGTCCCAAACTGGGCTTCCATAATTACTAGTTACTTTTCAATATATTGTCCAGTAAATAGAAAATATTGGGGTTTGAGTTAGCCTATTGTATACTCTTTCCATCCCTGCACAAATTAATGATGACTTGCTAGTACACGACATGAGTCCAGTACTTACTTTGTCATCTTGCATGACTAGTCTATCCCTTACCTTGCTATTCTTTATGCATGCAGATTTAAAAATCTTGTTACATAAAGGGCATAATCCAAAACCCATGAAGTCAATCAGAGTCTTTCCATGGATGTAGGCTTTGGGTCAGATCCCAAGTACTTTCTTTCACAGAGTTTGCAACAGTGTTCCATTTCCCATACTCCTTCTAGGGGTGCCCATTCCTTACTCAACCCCCTCCTTTAAACTCATGTTTTTGAAAGACCTGTATTTGTTAACATTTTCATTAATGACCTTACCAGAAAAAAATGGTAATATGCTAATGAAATTTGCAGATGACACAAAGTTGAGAGGTAGCAGGAGGACAGAATATCATATAAGATTTGGATGACCTTGAAAACTAAAGTAATATAAATGGGATGAAATTTAAAACTGCAAAGTGCAAAGTCAGGCACTTATGGACTGCCAACAAGAAGTTTTGCTATAAACTGAGGGCCTGTCAGTTGGAAGCAACAGAAAATGAGAAACATGTGGGTATGTATATTGGTCAATCAGAGGATGACTGTGGGTTGCCATTCTGATGTGGCCAAGGGAAGGTTAATGAGGTTCTAGGATGCATCAGGCTAGGGATTTCAAGCACAGATAGGGAAGTGTAATTACCATTATACAAGGCATTAGGAAGACCTCATTGGGAATACTGTGTGCAGCTCTGGTCTCCCATGTTTAAGAACGATGAATTCAAACTGGAACAGGTGCAGAGAAAGACTACCAGGTCGATGAGAGGAATATAAAACCTACCTTACAAGAGAAGACTTAGCTTGGTTTTGTTAGCCTAATCAAATGAAGGCTGAGGAGTAATATAATTGCCCTCTATGAATACATCAGACAAATAAACATTTAGGGGAAAAATTATTTAAGTTAAGTGCCAAAGTTGGAACAAGAAGAAATGGGTATAAGCTGGCAATCAATCAGTAAGTGTAGGCTTGACATTAGACAAAGGTTTCTAACCACCAGAGGAGTGAAGTTCTGGGGAGCAGTGGAGGCAAAAAAAAATCTAATTTGTTTCCAGGCCCAACTTGATAAAGTATGAATGGGATGGTACAATCAGATTGCCTATAATGAGACCTGGTTCATCTTTGATTTCTATTAGCAAATTACTTGAGTGATTAGAGATGGGATACTCTTCTACAAATCAGACCTCAGGTATGTCAAGTGGGGGAATCTACAAATGAGAAACATACATGTAATAACCCACTGTGAAAAGTTTAGTTAAGAGATTTATCCAGCATCACATACAGTCCCTATGACAAAAGCAGGGATAGAATCCATTTCCCCAGGGCATCATTCAACTGCCTTAACCATGTGATCATTCAATCAACTGCTTTATTCATCACACACGGTCCAACTTATGCAACAAATATGCAGGAGTCTTAAGGACAACAATTCTCCATCATTATGGAGTCCTGATTCATTCCCAGAGCACTGCACATCTTGTGCACTCAATGAAGTAGAAAACATGGAAAAAATCATATATGATAATATAATTAAAAACTGTATCATAATGCATATGCACAAGGGGGCAAATTAATATTATACAAGAAACCTTAATGTTAATATTTCCTAACTTATTGCAGGTTCTGTAGAGAAGAGTGTATGAATGTGTATAAAACCCTTCTGTCTCTGTGGCCCATTTTTTTTTCTGTCCCACTATGTCCCTATTCACTGCCCCTGTCCCTTTCCTAGCTACTGACACTGTTTCTATCTATCCCCTTGGTCCTGTCCATGTACTTCCCTCATCCTAATCCTCATCCTCTTTACCACATCCACTCCCTCGGTTCCTACCTGTTTCCTTCTGCTACTGTAAGCATCCCATTATCCCTGCCAGCTTCTACATTCATATCTTCTCTTCTTCTATCCCTGCCCCTGAATGACCTATTTTTATCCTCCTCAACCTCATTCCACTCTTGTCTCTGCTTCATCTTTGTTTGTTTCCCACTTGCATTTGAGCTGGGCTGTCTCCTCACTGTCTGACCCTTAGCAGAAGAAGCATTGAGGGCCCATTAGTGACAATCTCCTTGGCTTCAGTTCAGAAACCTGGCGTTTCAACTAACCCAGAACAAGTTAAAACAGGAAAATTAAAGTCTGATAAAGTTATAAGCAACTGAAAACAGAGTCATAAATGTAAAGTGTTATATAAACTTAAGTACAGGTAGTGCTACCCATTGTATCTGTTTAAAGCATTATAAACTTCTTTAGTGGTTATTTCTTTTGTTTGTGACCTGAATTTGATGCTATCCTTAAATAATTTTTCACTCTCAGTTTTGTTCATAATTGTACACTTCACACTATTGATCCTTTTATAATCTCCTCATTTCCAAAACTAAACCAATCACAAAGGAACAGTGAGTCTCTAAATTTTAGAATAGCTAAGAAGGGAAAAACTAACAAAAACAGAAAGAACAGAAGTACTGTGCCTGATACTAGCTGTCTTTACAACAAAGAAGTTCACTATAAGTAACAGAGCTAAATGCTGAAAATTTAATCCTGGATTTCTGATTAAAGAATTCAAGATTTGGCATACAATGAACTCACAAGGATGGTAGAAATAAAATGTTACCTCTCTGTTTCTGGATGAAGTCTGGATGAAGTTTCTGGATGAAGTTAAAACTATTAATGCTAGAAGAAGGGTCATTGACATTTGGAAACAAGGTATGTCAAAGAATATTAGAGAGGCAGGCCAAGAAAACAGAGCTCTATCTATTTTAAAAATACTATTTAATTGTAGCATTGAAATGTGGCCAATTCTGTAACTAGCAAACAAATGTCTTGACCCAAACTGTATATGTTGGACAAATGGATTGTGCTTATGCAGCTGTGAAAAATGCATGGCAGCACTATATAAATATCACTTAACACACTCAGACCTATTGAATAAATGGTGATCTTTAAGTGCATTGTTTGAAAGAACAAGTTTAAGAAAAAAACGACCTGAAGGAATATGAACTTTGGGAGTCTCTGAAGCTACATGCCTTATAAGCCAGGTAGATAGGTCAGGAATCTTTCCTAAAGCATTTATAGTCACTCAAGAGTGTTGTGCAAGTAGCACTGTCTTAGATGTCAATGTGGAAATACTATTACTCCCTTCATATACAGTAAAAATCTTGTATTAACTCCAGCCTTGTTGAGAACAAGTTCATCTGAAAAGTGCTTTCCTTCTGTTTTCTCAGGCACTGGGCATGATAATGAGGCTAAACCAAGAGATGGTTGTAAAGATCCTATTATTTTTGTCTATTTAACTAATACTGGTATTAAATAATACTGGTATTAAGTAAACTTGGCAAAGGAAGTTGAAGTGCTATTCTTCAGCTCAGGCTACTCTTCTAGACCTAGATTTTGAGCAGCTCCTACATACCCATGAAGAAGTAGAGAAGCAAGGAAGATATTCTCCCTCCTTGTGTAGCCGCACAGGGCCCATCTATAATATTAATCCCTCTGGTCCCTGTGCCCTCAGCACTCTATTTTCTCCTCCTAAGGAGTAAGATGTTGAAAAGAGATCTGAGAGGATGTGGGGCCATATTTCCGCCTTCTGCACTGCTCATGGAGCAAGGCCAGGGCACAGGAAGGGAACATTTGAAACCTACCTAATGGTAAGTGTACAAATGCAAAAACCCGAACACCATCTGTCTGACTTGGAACAGCCCTTCTCCCTCATTCTGCCACTACCACAGTGACATCTTCAAAGAGTATTCAAAGCTTGTTTTGAAGAAAGGAATCAAGGAGGACTATTTTCTGGGTTCCTAGCTGGCCAGATAACTCAGCATTTTCTAAGAGATTATTTCAGTAATTTATTCTTTCCTGCTATGAATCTCTGTTTACCTCCTTGAAACCCTCTGATCCATCAGCAATATAATATTGTTATCAAATAATGGTTTTGATGCATGACAATAAGTATGTCTGTAAATTAGGCAAACTTGGATCAGAATTCCTGAAAGACTTGAGACTTGTTCACATCCCTAGAGTTGTGATAGTATCTGATATATTTTATATCATTATTATATTATATTAATATTCATATTGATCAGTTTTGACCTTAAAATCTATGGGTATGTCTACACTCAGAAAGTTAAGTTGACTTTATTAAGTCGACTTAGAGTCTACAAAAGACTCGTAAATCAACTTAAAGGCGACCTTATTAAGTCAACTTTGAAAGTCTACACTAGATTCTAAGTTGACTGGATAGGTTGAGGGAGAGCCGAAACTCCAGACTAGAGGAACGGCAGCTCAGGGACAAGGAGAGCAACAGATCCCGGCTTCCCCTGGGGAGAGCCAGCCATGCACAGCTGGTTCTCCTGGAGACCGGGAGGCCTCTCATCCTGGGGAGAGCCAGCTAGCTTCCGAGGGAGAAGGGAATCCCTTGCTGGGGCTCTGGTGACAAGGGATTGCCCCGCCATCCTGGGAATCCCTGCTGGCCCAGCTAGGGCTCCAGCGGGGGATTCCCTCGTCACTGGAGCCCCGGCTGGGGACCCTTTCTCCCCAGATGAAGGCTTCCCAGCAAAAAAGGAGATGCAGCTGCTCTTGCCAGGAAGCTGCGGGTCCTGGGGACAAGGGAGCAGGAGCTGTCCTCCCTCGCAGAAGGGAGTTGCGTGGCTCCCTTCTGCTATGGAGCCCTGCAGGGCACCCTGGTCCCCCCCGCCTGAGGTCGACTTAGGGCATCCACACTGGTTTAAGTTGACTTAAAAAGTTGACTTAAGTCTTAAGTCGACCTAAAACTAGGTGTTATTAAATCGACTTAAGTCAATTTAAGGATCAGCTTAAGTTGACTTAATAGAAGCCCAGTGTGGACAGGGAGTAAGTTAGGTCAACTTAAGCCTCCTTAATTCAACCTACCTTGTAAGTGTAGATGCACTCTATGAATACACATGTCCTTACATTTGTCTTTTTTTTTTTCTTTTTCCACATCTCTTTACTGTGTAGTTACTTCTTGTGATGGTAACCTTTAAGACATTTATATTTTTTAAAAGCCTTTCTGAAAACGTAAATAAATTTGCGGACACAAACAATTCATTATCAATATCCAATGTGCATCGTTTACTGATGACCATTGTGTCAGCAAAAGAAACCATGATTGATGGCATTATGCCAGGCATAAAGTAGGGAAGTTCCTGAATCTGGCTGAACCCTGAGAAACCATGAAACACTGGGGCAGTTCCATCGGCAGTGCCAGGTAGGCTCAGGGTGTGCGCCTCTTCAAGAGTTGAAAGAAAGCTTGAGAGCATGGTGTGCTCAGGTGTTTTTATCCATCCTGGTGATATGGCCAAAGAGCATGCAACACCACTTTTAACTATAATGAGAAGCTGAAGGAAGCCCAGAACTTTGTGAGATTGCCATTTTTTACAAAGTCAAACCACTTTCTGCTCAAGATTAAGCATTGACATTGCATATGGAAGACCTGCAGATGCTTCAAGTCTGTTTCTGACCCATACAGCAAGTACACTGGTTTGATAGATCCCAAATTTTGTCTCACTATAAATACATTTTTACATCCATGAGTGAGACATGGTCTTCATGCAGGAGATGGTAAGATCTTTTTGTTAAAGAATCTCTGGTTTGCTGTGAGCATTTGAATTTTACTTGTAAACTAGCTAGATGAAATTGTCAGAATTCTCCACAGTACTTGATCCCATCTGCAGCAATGGTTCCGATGGCCCCGGTCCTTGGTTCAAGATCTGGGTCTTCTGCCCTGAGATATTCAACCCCAGAGTGTGGGAGGCATACAGTGACATTAGAGGATGGAGCTGAAATTCTCTGACTTCTTTACAAGCAAGGCAGCAGCAGCAACAGCATAGTCTTGGTTAGTGAACGCTACTTGACCACCCTCTATTCCAACATGTGGAGTAACAAATCTTAAAAGCTCACCAAAATAGTGCTTCAGTGAGACTGCATCCTTATCATACAACTGAGCTTGTGTAGGAATGCAGGAAAGCTGTGAATCAACACACACTCTCACACTTCTACTGGTATTGTGCCCCAGATTTAACATTATATTTGGAATGCCAATTCCTTTAGTGCATCCAACGTGATGATCTATTGACCAAATTAAAAGCTGCTTTGATGTCAATATATGCCACCTGAAGAGAACAGTTAAATTCTTGATGCAGCACAGCCAGAAGCCAGTATATAAGGACAGTGTCCAATATCAACTGCCCAACAGTGAAACCTCATTGCAGTGGTTGATGATGTGTGTTAAGAAAGGCTGTCATCATGCTGATCATGAACAAAACCCTTTCAAGGGACCAGTAACAGTGAGATCAGCCTGTAGTTGCCACATTTTGTGTAAAACATTTTGACCTTTTATAGGGTCACAATGATGTCATCTTTCCATTGTGCTGATACTTTAGCTGATGTTTTCAATTTTAAGAACAGCTGATGAAGTTCAATGTTTACTAATTCCAAGAAACCTTTGAGTAGTTCAGGTGGAATACCATGAGGTCTGGCAACACATTCATTCTGTAACTTTTGGATGATCTTTCATATTTCCTCAAATGATAGAAGATCTAAACTAGATTAACATGGCTACCCATGTGGAACTAATCTTTGGAATAACTGGTGTTAAAATAAACTTGTTTTTATGAACCTCCAGGTGTACAGCAGACAGAATTATAAGATGACTTTTGTGAATATTTATATTGCAACTGTACTATTTTGAGAGCTTAAAACCTGGTGCATATTTTTACCTGTAATTATTCTGTCTGTTATCTTAACAAGCCAGTTAGTTTCCACTGTCAGAGAAAATAATGTCCAACATTCCTCAAAGAAAACACACATCAACCTGGGGGTATTTTGATGTGATGTTCTCAGTCAAATGCATTTTACAAATCAGCACAGATTCAACTCAGCTCTAAACTGCATCATTTCAAATTAGCATCTGCCCAAAAGATATTCCCGAATGAGGTTCAATATCATTCTGAATGACTGTATGTAAATCCTAACAAAGGAGATAAAAACAATTAGCTATTCTGAGTAATCATTATTCTATGTGTCAGAGAGAAATAAGCAATAAATGGATGAATTTTTAGAAGTGTTAAATCTGAACAGCTAATGACAATTTGTCTTCATGTAAAATAAGGGCCTAGTCCTGTGATTATTTCCTAACAAAAGCAATCCTTACTCAGTTTCACTGCTGTACTGTGACATGGACAAGCCACTATGCACCATTTACATTAAGGGCTTGTGGAGCGTTAGTAATGCACAATATTGTTCTATGCAGGGCTAAATTTCACCTAAGAATAGTTACAAAAAGTCAATGAGACTATACATGCCATAAAGGATTCCTAGTGTAAGCATGACAGGACTATGTCATGGCTCTCCTGCCCCCACTGGCTGCCATAAGGAAATATTCCTGCAGGCAGTTTATTGAAAGAGAATTGTTAAGGTGATGCCTGCAGTAATGCAATCTGCCAAAAGCATATGTTCAGACTATCATGAATAGGTATTCAGGTAGCACAACAGTAAAGAGAAGCAGCTGCAGCTACAGTGTGTCATTCACTGGGAGTGAAAGTCTATATGACAACTTTCAGCCTATTCCTATTTGTTTGTACTGGAAACATTGGCATAAGAGATCAGGGGAGATGCTCAATGGAAAATGCTTTTTAGATGGTGGTATGTTGTGCAATGAAGACAAACATGAACTAGAAGGGAACTTGAACTCTTAAGGGCTCCATTAGAACAAAATAGATCATGAATCATCCAACAAAAATCATGGAATGTTCTTGTTGAGAGGGACAACAAGAAGACAGCAAAACTAGATGAGGTAGAGTTAGAGTTTGTGCAACAATTTAAATAGCTTGCTTCAGTGTTGCTAGGAGCCATATGGAAAGTGCTTAGCGTAAATAAAAGGAATTCAGGGGAATTCTCTGCAGTATGAATATGCCAAGTAAACTAAAGAGCAAAGTATATAAAAGTAAAAATCATGATTAGGCTGCCTATGATTTATGGATTAGAATGTTAGCCAATGAGGAATAGAAAAGAAAAAGTATGTCAAATGGAATGGTATGAACCATGATGTACATAGTCTCTATTTAAAAAAAAAAAGACAATTCATGTTTATTTAAAAAAAAAAAAATTAAAATGCCACATTATTGTCATAGAAGCCCTGGCTGTGACACATGTACTAATAGTTGTTCTATGTTCTTTTACATGTTATAAGGGATGTTTAAATTTTTGTTTTGTGATATTCAAATGCAAATATCCTTGGGGCAAATACTCAGCAAGTGTAAATTAGCAGAGGTCCTTTGACTGTGTTCTTGTCTTATGTGGTATCTTAAATATTTAGTTCTTTTACACATTTTGATTTTCTAATTACAATATTTTTAAGATCCCATACTTTTTTCTGGGGTAAAAAATGAACCATAAAGAAAAATGTGGATCTCTGGGGTTTGTGGTGTAGACTGTTTTCTATTTTAGCCCTTCCTTTTTACTAAAGTAAAATACTTTGGGAACTAATTACCATGTAGTAAAAAAACATTGATAGAGATATGATAAATGTTGATTGCAGAATAGCAATAAATAGTTTAAAGCAGACATTTATTAGAATAAAGTTAATGTTTTCACTTAAAGTATTGGGTTTAGGAAGCTGAAAACAACAGCTTGTCATTTTCAAAAAAGATTGTAATATGATAAATAGTCAGGAAAAAGCCTACCACCTCAATCATCACCATTGACTGCCAACAGCATAATTTGTCAGTGTCACTACTACCCTCAGAGATTGACTAAGGAAATGAGACTCATAGATATCCCTAGAAAATTGATTTGTGATGACAAATAGTTGAGGGTTTCTTTTTAACTAATCACCAAGAAAATATTGCTAAATATTTGTAGTTAATAGCCTCATATCTGCTGTATCTCATCACCTACCTTGTTCTGCTCCAGTCAGCTTCTTCTAAAAATCAGCTTGAGCTATCTTGCCATATTCTTTTCTAAATCCTGCCCCCTGTGTATAGTGTAATGGTCCTCCATTTTTTTTTGTTTAAAGAGGGATATATACCTGGAGTTGTGTGCAGGTAGAAAAAGTATACCAGAGGCATGCACATCCCTTCTGCAGGGAAGGAGGGAGGGAACACTCACCAGCAGATACAGCAGGTGTCGTGTGTGCTGTGCCCTCGCCTGGCTCTTCCTTGGCAAAGGGAATCTCCTCCTGCTCCTCCTAGGCTGGCCCCTCTGTTGGGCCAGGGATCAGCTCTGGGCTGGCAGCTAATTCCAGAGCTGGTGAGGTGCCCTCCTGCTCCTGGCGGCTGGTCTCCCACTCCTCCAGAACCACAGCCTCATCAACGAAGCCCTCCTTGCCATCGTTGTTGAGGGAGGGGGGCTCAGCAGAGTCGATGGTATGGGCTGGGAGGCTCCTGCTCTCCTGACCCAGAAAGGCATCCAGCTCTTGATAATAGCAGCATCTGGTGGGGGGGAGGGGCTGCCCCTGTCCGCAGCCTGTGCTCCTGGGCCTTCTGGTATGCCTGTCGGAGGTCCTTGATCTTGACCCAGACCTCCTGGGTGTCCTGGGTGTGCCCCTTCACATCTAAGGCTTGGGAGATGGAGGCATATACCTCCTGGTTGCGGTCACTGCCCCGCAATCAGGAGATCACTGCCTCATCCCCTCAAATGGCCAGCAGGTCCAGGATTTCCTGGTGGCTCCAGGAGGGGCCCGCTTGCAGCGTTAGCTCTGTTCTGCCATCCTTGTAAACAGCGGGCCTGGCCAGCTCTGAGGAGCAGGGTGGGCAGGGCTGTTTCCTGCCCTATGGTTGGCCAGGGCAGGCTCTTTCTTTGCCAGGAATCCTGGGAGGGAGGTCTGGAGGCCAACTAGGTTGACTTAGGGCTACTCCGCATCCACACTGGCTTAAATTGACTTAATAAGGTTGACTTAAGCATTAAGTCAATGTAAAACTAGGTGTTATTAGGTCGACTTAAGCTTTCCTTAAGCTGACTTAATGAAATGCTTAAGTCAGCTTAAAGAAAGCCCAGTGTGGATGCGGCTTTGTTTAGGTCGACTTAAGCCTCCTTAAGTTGACCTAACTTGTAAGGGTAGATGCAGCCCCAGAGATCAGAAAGGAGGAGTGAGAAAGAAGGAATACACACGATTTTTTCTTTACATTTATTATTTTATTTGAGTAGACTATGTGTTATGTTATAAACCATGAATCTTTCTGGGTTGTTTGTTTTTGTTTTTCTCACTCATGCAAATCCAGTGTAACCCACTGACTTCATTAAATTTGCTCAGGATATGGAGTTGCTCTGAATATACAATGGTTTATATCGATGGAGACTTTTGTTTAGTATTGCCTGTTTGCAGAATTAGAAACAAATGCCAAGTGACCTATACGGGTGATAAATAACAATAAAATGATTAAGATAATCATTAATCAATAATAAAATAATCATAATCAATAATAAAAATGATTTCCTTGTTTCCTGAAGATGAAGTGGCTGAGTGGGTAGATATGGCAACATTTTTAGGCCTGGCAGAGCATAAGAGAAAGAGTTAACCTAACACTATCCATACCTACAAACACTACTACTGAAAATTGTGTTCAAGGATAGCAAGTACCTGGTAAAATCAAAAGTCTACAAAGATCTGAACTACTCTGTTACCAGTTAATATAGTTTCCAGGAAACAGTTGATAAAACTCAGGATTGCTACTGACCCCCATTACTTGCCACTGACCTCCGTTATGGTATTTCCTTTTGCAGGTTTTCAGTAAGGCTAATATACCAAACATTGAGAGGTATCTGGTTAATAGCAGTACAGATTTGTGGGCCATCTTGAAATTAACACATATCTTAACTGGGAGCCAGTTCAACTTTCTCAACAGCGGGATAATAGAATGAAAGTGCTTAATGTGATTCAGCATATTATCAAATAACTGAGTTCTGCACTAGCTACTGCTATTGATGTGAGGTAGTAGCAAGATCAAACAAGTATTCAAAAGTCAAGAAAAAGGAGGAAACAACAGTACAGCATTCATTTTCAGCAAGTGGCTTAAAGATCACGGGTCTCAGTCTAGCTAAATTACTGAGGTGTTGTAAAAAACTTTAATTATATGACTGATACAGGCATCAAAAGAAATCTCGAATGCACAGTGACTCAAAGGCCACAAACATTATCTAACAGATAATAAAAAGGAACCAAAGAAACCACTGAAGATGACAACATTGAGGCCTCTGCATTAGTGAACTGATTTATAACAAATTGCAAAAACAGCAAAGCACCAGAAGTATAAAAGACTTAATCTGCCCCAGTGTGGGGAAGATCGTGCAAAAATAGGAGTTCAAGAAATGTTGTGATGACACTGTAACTGAAAGAACAAAGTACTCTGTCCTTAAACCTAATTTAATTTGGCTTTGTCCATTGCTTCTCATATTGCTTTCCTATTTTACTTTTCTCCAGTACTAAAGAGGAAATTTCCCCTCTCAAAGGTTTTTTTTTTTATCTGTTATGAACAGTGTCAGAACTCCTTTTGGTATTTTCCTCAGAGGGTAACAAATAAAGTTTGTTTTGTTTTCTTCTCTGACTGTATTACTGTACTTGAGGGGAAATTTGTCTTTATAAAAGGCTTGATGATAGCTCCTTGCAGTGTAGTATGGTAACACCAGGTACCTTTCATTTGATTTTATTATCCCTCCTTCTGCAGTGGCCTCATGTGCTCCTCACTGTTATGAACTGCAGCATGTACAATTATGACAATACACAAAATGTGATTGTTGGCATTGGATCTCCTTTTACACTAAGAAGTGTAAGGAGTTTTGAGAATTTCTGGCAGAAATTTTTCTTTATAAGCACATATTCTCCCAGTCCTGTCTTCATTATATCAGCTACACTCTTTCCTGAGCATAAAGCTGTATTTCAAGTTTTTAATTAGATTTATTGTGTTGGTAAAATATAAGAAAATTATTGTTATTGCTGTAACTGATTAGGAAGAAAGAACCTACACTCATATAATTTTACTGGTAACAGCATGCAGCTGAAAAAGTATATTTAATTCTACAATATAGTACACATTAATATTACAAAATAGCTCAAAATCATCCACTTTAAGCAATAAAGATAATTCAGTAGCTGTTAACTAAGACATAATCTCAGTCTGAAATATATGCAATTCTTTATCAGGAATAGGTACTTTATTATCCCATACACTTTTTTACCACCCAAATAAGCTGTAAATAAGGATAGTGGAAACTATTACAACTGTTAAAGATGCTATTTCAAAGGTAACAGTGAGTTATAGGCTAATTTTACAGGAATAAAAAAAGCCTAAAAATATTCAGTCTTCAAAAGGATAGTCGCTGTATCCCATGTAGATGGAAATCCATTAGAGAGAAAAACCTTTAAGATGAAAAAGATAAGTTAAATATTTAAAGACTCACCTTTAAATCTTAAATTTCCATGGAAACTGCTAGACTATTAGATTTTCATTTCTATTTCCAAATGCTTAATGTGGTATCCATCACTATTCTGCCCTCGTAAAATGCCTACTCTTGGAACTTATAGTTTGTCTTAAACTACATTTTTTGGTCAGCTGTGTCTTTGTTGCTGGATCTTTGTATGAAGTTATATACATATTTGAATTCACGAGGTCCACAACCTTACTTACATGAGAGTAAACGTAGCAGAAAGTTCTAGGAATTGCACAAAACACATCTGGAAAGGGAGTCTGGCTGTTCTTCCCCCTCCACGTCAAAGGGAAGCCACACAGCCACACTCACTCAACATCCATTGGCATGGCAGAATTAGCCAATAAGCTATATGGCAGTATATTGCCCCAGCCTTCCAACAGGTATGTGAGATGTAACCTATAATTTAAATCATCTTTTGTACCAAATGACTGGACAATAGCTAATGTGATGCCATTAAAAAAATAAAAATAAAAAAGCTCCAGAGGTAATCCTGGCAATTACAGGCCAGTAAACCTACTTTCAGAAACAGGCAAATCTGTTAAAACTATAATAAAGAATGTAATTATCAGATACCTAGATGAATATAATCTGTTGGGGAAAAGTCAACATGTTTTTTTGTAAAGGGAAATCATGGCTCACCAAGCTACTAGATTTTTTTTTTTGAAGGTATTAACAAGCAAGGACAAAGGCAATGCAGTGGATATAGTGTACTTTGATTCTGGGAAAGTCTTTAACAAGTTCCCTCATCAAAGGCTCTTAAGCAAAGTAAGCAGTCATGGGCTAAGAGGGAAGGTCCTATTCTGTATCAGTAACAGGTTAAAAGGTAGGAAACAAAGGGAAGGAATAAATGGTCAGTTATCTGAATGGAGAAAGGTAAATAGTGGTGATCCCCAGGCATCTGTATTGGGACTAGTACTGTTCAGCATATTCATATATTATCTGGAAAAAGGGATAAACAGTGAGATGACAAAATTTGCAGATGAAATAAACTACTTGAGGGAGTTAAGTCCAAAGCAAACTGCATAAAGTTGTAAGGATTTCAAAAAGTTGGGTGACTGGGTAAGAAAATGGCAGATGAAATTCAATCTTGATGAATGAAAAGTAATGCATATTGGGAATATAAAATGATAGGTTGTAACATAGTTGTTACCACTCAAGAAAGATCTTGGAGTCTTTGTTCTCTAAAAACATCCACTCAATATGCAGCAGGAGTCAAAAAAGTTAACAGAATGTTGGGAATCATTAGGAAAGAGATAGATAATAAGAGAGAATATATTGTATTACCTCTTTGTAAAACCATGGGAAATACTACAAGCAGATCTGCTTGAAAAGAGAGAACAAAAAAGGGGGGAAGTGTTAGAAGTCTATAAAATCATGACTGGTATGGAGAAAGTAAATAAGGAAGTGTTATTTATTCCTTCTCATAACATAATAACTAGAGATTACCAAATGAAATTAATAGGCAGCAGGTTTAACATGAACAAAAAGAAGTATTTCTTCAACACAATGCACAGTCAACCTGTGGAACTTCTTGCCAGAGGATGTTGTGAAAGCCAAGACTATAATGGATTTCAAAGAAAATGTAGATATGTTCATGAAGGAAAGGTCCACCAATGACTATTGGTCAGGATAGGAAGGGATAGCTGTTTGCCAGAGGCTGGGAATGGTTGATGGGATGATTCATTAAACGATTACCTGCTCTATTCATTCTCTCTGAAGCATCTGGCATGGGCCACTGTCAGAAGACAGGATACTGGGCTAGATGGACAATTGGTCTGAACTCGTATGGCTATTCTTATATACACAATCAATTATAATGAATAATAAAACAAGATTAATATTTATATTTTAGATATCTTTAATATAATATGAAAAGATGGCATTTATAAAAATTATTTTTGCTCTTCCTTTTGTCTTTTCTGTTTGTATGCTCTGTTTTGTTTTGTTTTTTAAATAAGGAGAACTAGCATCATGTGATTGCCTTTCTGTAAGTACTCTGTGGTCCACAGTTTGGGAACTATTTCTAGCTTCTTGTAAAACACCTTCCAAAGTTATAAGTTCTTCACACTAAGCCATAATTCTGACTGTCTCCTCCTTCCATTCAGAGTGTGGAATAACTGTTATTGTTATGTCAGGGTATGGTTGTGATTGCAGAGACCAAGTTTCTTCCTCCATTTTAGAACCCCAAATTTTGGATTATACACGCAGATCAAAACACAATTTTGACAGTATATAATAGGCTGTTGTTCTTGTGGTATATAAAGTCTGACTAAAACAATGTATTTGGCAAATAAAGTTCTCTGTCCCTTCATAAGAAAAATGGTCATTAAGAATTGGGTTTTGTTCACTTTTCTATTTTGTTTTGGTTTTGTGGTATAGGGCCAAAGTGGAAGATTTTGTGACGGACAGTTAAATGGTGCCCACAACCCCCCCTCCCATGAGCAATCCTCCCATGAACTGATGCTGGGCTTCATGCCCAAAACATCAGCTGGAGCCAGTCTCCTATGGGAACCAGTTGGGGCCAGATAATAAGGTGTTTTGCTGTTTTGCAAGGCATGGACTTTCTTAACTGGGCTTTTGTTTTGTTTTTAAGTTACCTCAGCCTTGAGCCTAAGCATGTGAAGTGGAAGTGGGCTTGATCACCCTCTCGTCTCCTGAAATGCTATATGATAGCATAGTCCCTGCGAACCTGTGGACTTTACCATAGGTTCATGGACCAGGCTGCCTCGGTAACCTAGGACCAAGATGCCTTGGGAACCTCCTCGGGCTTGTCTGCAGTCGTCAGGGGTCCCCAGCTGCAGAAGGGACATAAGCTCTTGCCACTTATTATTTTGCTTTGCTTTCTTGGGGTTATTCACCCTGGCATTCAATAAAAATCATCCATCTTTTCAATGGTCTTTGACTGTGTCTGGTAAATCCACACAAGCTTACACCTTGAGGTGCAGTTTGGGGGAACATGTGGTCTTAACAGGGTTGAAGAAGAAAGCTTTGTTTCCTGAACACAGAGATTTTACTCTTAAGGTTGAAAGTTGCATTGCTCCAAAGCAATTTAGCTGCCACAAGAGATCATGGTCACACAGTTAGGTTGCTCCTGAAGTGAGTGAAAAATAGTAAGAAAAAAATTAACAAATATTTTTTCTTCACAAAACTCTCTGTAATAACCTAAGAATTCATTTGGTGAATTTGACATTTATGAAATGGAAACAAGTTACACAAATAAAAGGAAGACGAGAGGCATGTTCAATCATATTTGCCAAGTAAACTTTTTTTAGGACTAAATTCTGCTTGCACATGACTTCTCTTGTCTTCATTTGACTGCAGAGTTGGCCTTAAGCTGATTTTAATTGAAATGCAGAACTGACGCTTTTTCCTATACCTTTCCCACTATAATTTCTTTGCTAAAGTTTTCAGAGTACCCCCCAAAAAAAACAAAAACAAAAAAAAAACCCAGAAAACCACAATGCTTAGTTAAAACTATCTGCCACTCAAAACACATAGAGCTCAACAGCTATGACAGAGTTTACTGTGGACTATTTATGAACCTTATGAGAAGTGTAATTAGAGGTGACAGGTAGCAGCTTCCTTAGTGCTCTCATTCCATTTAATGTTATTTTTGCAAGTTATTTTAAAAAAACTAGAATGGCAAAAGGAAATTCAGACACAAGAATTTATACTGTATATTACTTTTTTTAAAATGTTTTTTTGCTGTGAAGCTGATACTGTGAACAAGTTTCCATGTCCTTATTACTAGTTTGTGTCTCCCACCAACAGACATAAATACAGACAAGCCTGACTTGGTGAAGTACTTTCAGCTCTTGTAATACTTCATACCTGTGCACAAAACAATCTATAAATATTTAAGAAATGCATAAATGTAACAGACTAAGAGTTTTATGCTACTTTCCCTGGAGCAGTGTGCAGAGGAGCTTTTCAGATAAATTAATCAAGAGAGGCTCACAGACTGGTGTTATAAGTAGTGTTACCAGCTGGAGACAGGATGAATTCAAAGATTTTATCCTTTTATTTTATTGAAACCTGTTGACCAATCTCTTCTTAGAGTGAGTTCCATGGATACATATTTTACCAATGTTTCTGGAAAAACACTGCAGAAATCAATGTGGGACAATTATAGGTGGTCATAATCTGCCAGAATTAAAATGAAGTAAATAACATAGTACAATTATATAAATATAAATCAAACATAATGGGAAAATATAAGTGTATCCGAGTAGAACAAAGAATAATGGATACAGTAATGTGTCCAGAGTTGCTAGAAAAAAGCTGCAGCAGAATATTTGCCTACAAAATGGCTGCCTGACTGCTCTTAAAAACAGTTTGAACAACTTTATTGCATTGTTTCCTCTCCTGATTAATATGACATATTAATTATGTTTATTTTTAATTATAAATGTGTGTATAATTTTAAAACCCAACTGTTCCCATAGAAGTCAATGGCAGACATCCCATTCACTTGAAAAGAATTAGGATCAGGACCCTTAATCACAAAGTACAGTTATTTTATCAAACATATTAAATAATGTAAATAGTGAAACAAAAAAGGTCATTATGACATGCTGCATTTTCTCCTCTGAAGATATGAACCAGACTGCTATTTTGCACCTTCCATGGGACATACTGATGTCAGATTTGACGATTACCCTAAGGCTATCATGTGTTCAGCAAGTTTACAGCCTGCTTTATTCATCTAGACACCAGGAGTTTTATTTGATCTAATTTACACTGGGTTTTCACTGGTGTGCTCCACCGACTTCAACAGGTACTATTGATTTACACCTGAGTACATTCAAGGAGAATTAAGCCTTCTTGCTTCTTTGCTTTATCTGATTCGGAGATTTGAATGTTTCTATATATTTGAAGTCCAACACAGATGCTTTGGGTTCTTTCTTGGTCCTTTAACATTATGATTTTCCCCATTTTCCTGTAGATTTGATCCTGAAAGACATTTACATTCTTATCTGCATGCAAATTTTCACCCATTTATTTTGTGAAATACATAACAAAAATACAGATTTCACATTCCGAAGAAAGCTGCAATGTTTTCTGGAGTATATAATTACACTGTGCCTCATTAGCAGAATAACTTTTCTTCTGTTTATCAGTCAGCCTGTCCAATAGTTGATGTTCTTTTTAATAATAATTTATATTATGATGGCACACAAATTTCCTAATCAGGATCATGGCCTCATTGAGCGATAGCATTGTACCAATGTAGAACATTCTAGTCTAGAAAATCATACACTTATTCAATGAATAAGTAAATTCATTGTAAATGAATGAGTAAATATGCATAGGATTTTGATTTTACATGGACCAGCAAATTAAAGGAGATAAGGATATATGTATTTAGTCTTTTTATTACATTACCACCAGGCTAAGGTTGTCCATATAATCAAGCATCAGTCAGTAAATTAATGTGTACACTAAGTCACACCTTGATCTGGGTCAACAATTATCTAGGGGCAGACCTGGGGGGTGGGGGTGTTATGTTATTCTGCATAACAAAATTAATCCCACAGCTGTCTAAAACACAAGACATCAAGTTTGGCCATGTGACACTTTCATGCAACTCTCAAATCAATGGTGTTTGTGCACAAAATCACCCTCTCTTTGGTTAACTAGCATAGTAGCTTGCTGGCATACATTATTCTTAAATGTACAAACGTTGAGTGTCCAGTTCCAATATGATAGGAAGCATGTCTCACAAAGACTGTGAGAGTTGGTCTCTTCTGGTGCAACATACCCTGTGGAGAGGACTTGGTGTGACTTATGTTTCTTCTGTATCTTAAAAGGCAGATTTCAGAGGAAACATTGGGAGGTGATCTGTTTGCTACACACTCTCTTCAGGTGTCTTCTAAGATCACCAAGGACTTGGAATCCTCAGACCAGATAGCAGAAAGGCCAGAAGAGATTGTCTTTAGGGAGGGGATACCGGCGGTAGATGTAAAGTGGATTGTAACCCAAAACTAGCCAAAACTGAGCACATTGACCAAGCAACTCTTTCTGCTGAACACTTAGGCAGAATAGGTGTATCTACTACCCTGTTCATCACTAGGTGTCAGGGGAGAGCTCGGTCAGAATCCACTCACATATAGTTATAGTTGGATGTTTGACTACCTCTAGAGCCCTGCGCAGATACAAATATGTGGCTCCACATCCGATCTGCATCTGCAAGAAATGGTCAGCGGATATCTGCATTGTATTTGCGGATGTGGAAATCCGCGGATATAATGTGGATATCCAGGGATTTGCAGGACTCTAACTGCCTTTATGTATTTGCAAGTCAGGCATGTAGTCAACTCATGACTAAGACTTACTTCTGCAATTGAGTGTGGGTTCAAACTTGCAGAATCTATTATTTGCGGGCATATGGTATTGTTAGAAATGGATGCTGGATTAGGAACAGGTTCACATTCTCTTGCTGAGTTTACATTCAGAGAGACAATTTTTGCCCTCAGATACCCGTAAGCAACTTTCTTTCACATTAGCAGGAGATGTGCATGTGAGGGAAGAATTTAGCAGACAATCTTTCATACCTTTCCTGTGCATCCTTAAAATAACAGTGTCATCCTTCTAAGATAAATTTTGGGTACAGGGTTGAATTCTGATTCCTGAAGGTACTAGTCACCATGTTGTTTTGGCAGAGGTGAGTACTTTGTGCTCTAGAGACTTTTAATGCTGTCTTTTTCTGCTTTGTTTTATGACACCATATGGCCTCCAGCCTGTTTCTCAGTGAAAGCAGGTTTAGCATTTAATGCTTGTATGCCTCACCAATGCTAATTCCTTCACTAATCAGACATTGCATCAGCTTCACATTCCTCAATATTTTTTTTACTGTTTCTAAGTTTAAAATATTGTAGAAATTAAAAATAGCCAGTTCAGGTTTAGAACAGGTTTTTGTACATTTGAATCAGTCTTTTGTTTAGTCAGAGAAGTGCCTTTCTCTTGACAAATTAATCAGCTCTAACTGTTCTTGCTTTAACTAGTTACCTCCCATGAACTGGATTTTTGCTACTCACATTTTAAACTTTAAAGTTAGATTTTACCAATGGAATTTCTTCTGCTGTTTATACGTCCTATCTTGGAGAATTCAATTAGCCTCAGTTGGTGCAGCTGAGTCCTGAAAACCTAACTCCAATTTAAGAACTGCTGCCAAATCACCATAATAATTGAAGCCACTTAAAACAGCAATCTGCAAGCCAGCATGGTGGTACTGAAGATTATTACTCCAGTCTGTTTGACAATCTGTTCAGGAAGACATTGGTTTAAGTCCCATTGCCACTCATTTCTCTATACTTTGCTCTTGATTTTGAGCCACAAATTCCTGACTGTTGCTCCAGAGGAGAATGGAAAGGGGAGCTGTAAATGTTTCAGCTGAATTGAAATCAGAAAATTCTCCTAACAATAAAATATTCTACATATGCTTTTTTTAAATGTCAGAGAGGCTCATTTTGCTGAAAACTGTCATTATGTTCTACTGCACATATTTTATATTGAAGTGGATAAGAGGGTGTTTTGTTAAATTTATACTTATCCTCAAACCAACCCTGGGAGGTATGTATTATTCCTAGTATTCATATAAAATGTCTTGCTCAAGGTCATTAGCCACTGGCAAATCCATTGCTTAGAACCCATCCATTCTCTCTTTGCTTCAGTAGGTCAAACAGCTTCTTTCATATGTTTATCAAGTGAAAGAACTGTCTGGGGGACTTGAAAGTCTTGGTAATGAGGTCTGAAATACACTAGCTTATGAAAGTAGGTTCTAGGGTGCAAGGCTCATGGAAATGAAAGGCCTCTAGGGATATGTCTACACTTGCAAGTTAGTTCTAATTAAGGAAGCTTAATTCGAACTAACTTAAGCCTTGGCCACTGTAGCAAAGGGGTTTGGCCTCCCTCTGAGACAGACAGGGAGGGAGGGGCCAGACCCACCTGGGAGGAGCTGGAACCAACCTGTCCCCATGACAGGAAGTCAAGGGGCGGGGCAGGAAGGACTAAAGCAGGCTGGCTTCACAGCTCACTCACCCCTGAGCTCCCAGAGGGGAAGGTAGTTGCTCCCCTCTCTCCAGAGCTGTCTCGACCCTGGGACCAGTACCCACGACAGGGGCTGCCAGCAGGCTGAGAGAGGATCCGTATATGCCGCCAGTCTGCTGGCTTGAGCCACGGCAGCAGAGAGAACCCCTGCAGTCAGGACGAGCCCCCAGCCACCTGCAACCTTGAGGAACTACCGGAGTCTGGAGACCCTGAGGTGCCCACGGCCCTGTCCCTCTGGAAGGGCCTGGAGGTGCCCTTGGAGACCATGGACCTAGAAGAACTACCGCAGCCCAGCCCAGGAGAGGAAACCCCAGTGGGACCGGATTTGGAGGAACTCCTGACGGCGGACGATCCGGTTGGGTTGCCAGACCTGCTGCCCCCAGATGAGATGGAGGGGCTGTACACCCTGGCCCAGGGGTACTACCCCAAAGATACCCAGCACACACAGGTACTGCTGAGAGGGGGTGGAAAGCAGCCCAGGGGGCCCAAGGAGTAAGTCAGCGTGTTGCAGCTGGGACACTGCTGACTCCGTGGCGGAGGCCACGAATAGGGCCCTGGGCTGGGATGCAGTGGAGATGGGTGGGCCTGCATCCCCCTCCTCCTCTCCCCTCCAGGATGGCCCCTACAGTGTGGAACCCTCCCTTTGGCTGTCTACGCTCCCAAGCCCTGAGAAGGACAAACTCCCTAACCCCAGAGACTGTGTTGTGTGGGCCTGTCCCACCCAAAGGGGGCGAGAATGTGTTGCTTGGGTCTGCCCTGCCCAAAGGGGGCCAGAGTTTGTGTTGCTGGGGCCTGCCCCACCTGAAGGGGGCCAGAGACTGTTGTTTGGGCCTGGCTGGCCCTTGCCCGGTGAGATTTGAGGCTAGAGGCCCCTCCTGGTAGGGCCACGCCCTACATTACAACCACGCTAGGCTTTCAATAGTTCAAATTAAGGGCTTCCTTAATTCAAACCAATACATTTGATTATACCTTTTGAACTAACCCTTAATTTGAATTAATTAGTTCAAATTAAGTCAATGTGGCCATATTAGTTCAACTAACTGGCACATTGAGCTTAATGCAACTGACTAATTCAAATTAAGCAAGTGCCATGCAAACTAAAGTTCTCTCTCCTCACAGTACCTCTATTGGGCAGCAAGCACTGAAAATCTTCCTCTAGGCTAGGAGTCAGCAACCTTCAGCTCATGTGCCAAGGCTGGAATGTAAGCTGATTTGGAGTGACCCGTAGCACCCTCTGAGGGACCACTAAAATTCCCTCTTGCTGAAAGGCACTCCAAGCGACTTCTTTTGCCAGTGACAGGGCGTGTTCCCAGGCACACTTCTGAAAGCTGCTCTGGCTGGCTTCTCTGGGGGGCAGGTCTGCAGGCATGCAGCTGAAAGTCACTCCACAGAGCATCTTTTGGTGGTGTGCCTGGGGACCCCTCCAGCTGCCACAAAAATCCACTCTGGGCAGTTTCTCTTGGTGGCCTGCCTGGGGGTACCCCCAAGCTGCTGCAGAAAGATGTCTGGAGCAGTTTTCGGTGGGGTACCTTAGGACTCCCTCCACCCCGCTGAAAGAATCCATGTGAAGTGACTTTCAGCAGTGGGGTGCTTTCCAGCCACAGCCACTGCTAAAGTTTTAGTGGGTGGCTGTTTTATTTTCAGCAAAGGGGGCCACACACTTCACCTATTTCACGAAAGAGGCAAATAGTACAGCAAACAATAACAAAAAGAAAATGAAGCATTAAAAAAATGTGACCATGATTTTTTTTTTCCCCTGGGGAAAGATGGAAATATTGCATGTGGCAAGGATTCTTGTTTATTGCATTCCTCGATGGCTCCAAGATAGCATGATCATGGATACTGAATAAGAAGCTCCATGAAATCAAAATGAATATTAGGAAGTAGTCACTTTGATCCACAACATAAAATAAATAAGAATGATGTCTTTTCAGTGGTGAATGTAATAGCCTCTGCTAGTTAAAATGCACTTGCAATGAACACAGTATATGTAATATAGTCCTACATAACAGCCTAGGATGAGTGAACAGTGTGGCATTCCTTTGCCCATGGTACTTCTCCATGCTCTGGGAACAGAAGGAATAAAGTGAGTTTTTCTTTTTATAATAGGAAGATGAAAGGGATGAGAGCAGTGAAAGCTTCATGGATTACCACAGAGCTGCTGGGTGAGGTGAGACAAGAGAGGAAGAGGAATAAAAACACTGGCATTCCTGAGTGGCTGACTTTCACAACTTGTAAAAATGTGCCTGATCAGCTCTGTCTGCCTTTTGAAAGCAGAAAAAGAACTATTGAATTGTCACATTCCAGCCTACTTACTCTTCTCTCTTGGTTACTAGAGCACCCAGAAAGAAAAGAACAAGCTTTCTCATTGAAGTGGCCTGGGAAGGAAATTGAAATTTTAGGGTTTTTTGAGATGCCATAGGGATTGCACTGAGACATGTTTTTTTTAATTAAATATTAAAAAATTACATTAAATGGGTTGCCTTCAAACATTCTTTTCTGTTGGTCTTTTCCCTTAAATGCCATTCTGTTACCTTTAGTTTAGAGCAAAAAATGGAGCATTTAGCTGTCAAATATATAGATTAAAGACAAAAAATAGTGTTAGAGACAATGTGGAAGACACATTTCTCCCCCATGTGACACATACACTATGTGGCATTTGCTTTAAAGAAGGGAAAGCCATAGGACTTGGGCAGCTGTGAGCTAAAATAAGAACAGTTTGAAAGAAGACAGAGACACATTTTTGGCACTGAGGAAAACAGTCAGTTGTTGCATCTGCCCTACAGCAACCTCCCCTTAATGACAGTGGATACCTGCCAGTCTCTAATTATCCTTACACCAATAACTTTAAATAGCAGCTTCCTTCAAACTATTGTCTTATTTGTAGTTTACTGACTTCTCCAAGTGAACTATTGTATCAGAATGAAACAAATCTGATCATGCTGCACAGCACAATTTGGCAGGGGCCTGAAGGATTCATGGGGGGTCCTGTGAGATTTTTTTTTTCTGAAAAGTGTAAAAAGATGTTTATAAATTTCACCATGACTTTCATATCCCTGGTACCAGAAGCAACTTATCCCTGCATAGTGGAATTAAAACAGGAGTCCATGGATGTGGTTTATTCTCACAACTTTACTCACCCATAATTCCTGGGAGTACCCAGCAACCAAAATGTGCAGTGCAGAAAAGAGGTGGCAGCTCACTATTGTATCAAACAGCATCCTCAAATCTCATGTGTCTGATCGGTAAAAGAAGGACAGGAAAGTTAATTCCTTGCTGACAAGACAGAGGAACCTTTACTCAGATCCCTTAAGAAGAGGCTTCCCTTCAAATTCTTTCCCAAGCCACTTGATCATATAACTATATTTCTTCCATACTCAGTATCTGAACTAGACATCCACCATTCCAATCCAATCATTAGGTATAAAACTGCAACATTATTACCTTTTCCCCTTACTCTATCCCACCGGGTTCCAGATCAGCAGTAGGGAAGAGGGAAAACAAACACACACACACACACACACACCCCTGCTGTGCCTAGTTTAATGTTAAAGGAAATCTCCTTCCTAGACAACTAGTATAATGCCTACAGTAGGTCAAAAATGAACTCCGTCCTTTTCCCAAGTTCATGTGTGGGTGGATGCTGCCAGCCTGATACTGGTAAATAGTGTCTTTCTATGTGTTTTTGGGGTATAAATACCTCAGTACTCATCCAGTCAGCAGGAATGGCAATTCACTGACCTTGTCCTCATTTGACCTCGAATTCTTCCTTGCCTTCCTGTTCATCTCTGTATACTTTTCCTCTTCTCCAAACTCACTGTAAGGTAGAACTTAAAGGACTAATACCACATTTTGTCAAGAGAGCTGCACAAAGACATGCTGACATAAAGGCTGTAGTGGTCACATTTATTTATTTGTTTAAAAGGAAGACATGAGCTTACAAATATATAGTAAGAAGTATAGTAGAGCGAGAGTAGTATGATAAAAGTTTAATATGGTTTACTATTATATTATTTGTATTTCAGTAGTACATAGAGGCTTCAACCATCCCAACAAGTTTAGGGCTTCAGTGTGCTAGGCATTGTACCTACAAATAATCAGAGACAGTCCTGGTCCTGACAAGTTTACATGAGTAGAAGGGGAAACAGAAGCAAAAAAGGTAAAATGACTTACTCAAGGACATGCAGCAAACCAGTGGCAAAACCATGAATAGAAACAGGTCTTTTGACTTCCGGTCCAAGACTTAACCAGTGAACCACGCTGTTCTCTATAAAGGTTTTCTCAGCATGTGTGTCCTATGGATGTATTCCTCCCCAAGCCTTGAATAAAGTCTGCAAATCATTCCAAGTGGATGGCCTCTATTGCACAGCATATCACCACAAATTTTATACATGCTAAATATTTTACAGTGTTGTAGCTGTGTTGGTCCCAGGATATGAGAGGAGAGACAAGTTGGATGAGGAAATACCCTTTATTGGACCAACTTCCATTGATGGAAGAGACAAGCTTTTCAGACTTAAAGAAGGTTTGAAAGCTTTTCCATTGCCCTACAGAAGTTGGTTCAATGAAAGATAATACCTCGCCCACCTTGTCTATCTCTCTAATATTTTACAAAAACCCAAGCCAAGTAAAGTTTTAAAACATGGGCTTCCAGTCTGTGGCACCAATTTTACACCCTTGTAATTCCATGAAAATCATTGTTTTTACTTCAGTGTAAAGCCAATACAGAGAGTGGAGCTCCTTTGAATGTTGTTAATAACTGTGTTGGTCCTATTATTTATATTCCTTTATATGTGAAGTCAGTATATGTTTCCAAATAGCTTTTCTGCAGAGTATGGTTGTGATTTTTAGTCCAGTATTTGGTACACTAGAACCAAATGTTTTATTCCATTGAATATTTGGTTGTTTTATAGTATTAAATTCCTATTTGTAGCTCATGACACATCATGAGATTTCAAGCCAGTCATTAGTCCAGAGCTAGATACTGTCCATTGTGAAACTCTGAGCAATGTAATGTTTATTTATCTGGGGGTGGGAATTCCAAATTTTGGGAAGAAAATAGGAAATGTTCCTTTGGAAACTGTTTTCTCCCTCCTCCCAATTCCAGAAAAAATAAAGGTGACTGAAGCAGCTCTGGAGGTTGGAATGCAAGAAATAGACCCAATGGAGATAGAAAGAGAAAAGCAAACAAGGGGTGCGTTTACACTTTTGTAAATTAAGTCGACTTGAGCTTGCTTAAGTCGATTTAATTTACTCTGCGTCTACACTACACTTTCCTTAAGTCGACTTAAGCAGCTGCTTAAGTCGACTTAAGGAAAAATTAAGTCGACTTTATAAAGCCTCCTTTTAAGTCGACTTTCTAAAATCGACTTAAGCCAATGTAGACCTGGAGTAGCCCTAAGTCGACTCTAAGTTGACTTAGAGCTCTCCAGGACTCCCCCACTGCCCTTCCTGTTGGGGGGGGCACAGGGGGAGCCTGGCATGCCCCCCCCACAGGTCAAGGCAAAGCCCTGCCCACCCTGCCCCTAGGCCCTGCCAGGGTCCCTGTCCTCCTTTGCCCCATTGTACCCAGGGGGGTGCCCCCCCTGCCACCGTGGACCTGTTCCAGGTCCACCTAGCCCTTTATGTCGACCTAGACATCCAGTGTAGACACTCTAGGTCGACTTTGTAGGGTCCCCCCCAAAGTGACTTAAAATTTAAGTGTAGATATGCTAAGTCGACTTAACAAAGTCGACTTAAAGTCGACTTCGTTAAGTTGACTTAGCTAAGTTGACCTAAATTTATAAGTGTAGGCATACCCAAGGAGTCTTGTTAGTATTTAAAAGTGCTACAGGACTCTTTGTTTCTTTTGATGAATTAGACTGGCACAGCTACCCCTTTGGACCTTGTCAACAGAGAGAAAGAGAGGTGCTCTAGGTTAGGTGATTAATGCTCTTTATTACATGCCTTTTGTGAGATAAATAGACATACAGAAGGAATATGAAAAACGTTAACCAAAGTTAAAAATAATTTCACTGGGGGAATAGTGTCACCATTACTGTTGGGGAATAAAGCTTTCTGTGACAATACTGGCTAACTTCCAGCCTACAGTACAGCCCTTGTAATTATTTCGTAACTCTAGTTAATCTTTCATGCATACTTTTGTTCTTGAAAGCACATTACTGTTATGAACCAATAAATCTTTACAAGACTGCTACAAGAGGTAAATGACTATTTGTTATATTTCATATATAGATGAGGAAACTGGAGCATAGGGGCAGTAATTATTTGTCCAAGACCAGAGAAATCAATGTCAGAGCTAGAATCATGTTCATCTCTTTACTCCTGGAATGATTTTGCATAATTTCCCCATCATCCATCATCATCTAACCTCTATTATGAGACCTGTTTTTTCTAGTTTCAGAGGCTACTTTGAGTTCTCCTTGCCCACCCATCACAGGGTGAACAAGCATGTTATCTCACTATTCCAGGAAGATTCTAGGTCCCCTCAAGATTCCAAGTCATAATCAGTATTTACAAGCGAGCCACATCCCCACTTTCACTTTGCAGTTTTGAATTAGTACTTTCAGAGGGTCATTAAAGAGGGGCTGTTTGGTGCTAATTGGTGTTTCTGCAGCACTTGCTCAAGCTATGTACATATAGGTATATCAGTATTTCCATTGAGTTTGGACCTCTGTATTTTGAGACTTAATCAGTAAGAAAGAGTCATTTTATAAAACAACTGCTTCTGTGCTGAAAGTGCGGGGGTGTTTCCTGTGTTTCCATGGCGAAGGGGATTCTATTCAGGGATACTGAATACAGATGAGAGTGTTTTTATTGTGAGTATTATTTTTCTCTGTAATTGGTTTGGGCAAAGAAACTTTTTGGGTGGTTGCAAGATGGGTAAGGGTACTTAATGACTAATAGCTAGTTCAATAGCTTAAGTGGCTACCCAGATAAGCTGGATATTTTGGTTCTACTTTATCCTGTAGTTAAAGGCAATATAGAAAAACCATCTTAGAGCAATTTTAGATTTAGAACAGCATGGATTTGTAAGATATTTTTTTTCCCAAAGAAGTGAAAACATGACACTTAGCAATATTGTTGGGTGAGGATATCTGCTGTGATAAGTGGATTGAGGGCTTCAAGCACACTAAATCTTAAAATGACACTATGTGTTTAAAATATCTATAATTCAATACAAACTTGAGAAAGTGTTGGATTCTAAATGCCTTCCCAAGATGGATCACTGATTCTGTTTGTAAACTTATTCTCACTTTGGTGAATTAAAAACAACCACTTCTCTAACACAAGGTTGTCTTCCTATAATAATAATAATAATAATAATAATAACAATAATAATAATAATAAAAGTACAAAAGCACTTTTAAAATTTATTTTAAATAATGTCTTGGACATTTACATATCCATTGCTTACTGAAGCATCCAGTACCATCTCAAGGAATGATAAGCATTTGATGTAGACTATGAAAGACAGAGAGAACAAGTCCTAGGAGCATTTCCTGAAAATATATTTAATGCTAGGAAGCTAAACTACGGTAATCCTGACGACTGCTACAGAGCAATTATTTGGTGCCAATAAAAAAATCTTTGAAAATCAAAAAGGAAACTAAGAGAGGGATTCTGTCCTGATAGTGATGTACATTTTCATAATTCATTACAGGCTTCCATTTTTCAATGTAATTAAGCCACTGTAGATTTTCCTTTTGGCGACAGAAAGTGCTTCAGAATCCAGAATGCCATTCCTCCTGGTGTGAAATACATAGGATCTTGCATGTTAGACATTCCATGACACATAATTTGCAGAATTCACCAAAGCTTCTGACAAAGTGGGATTTTCTCCTACGAAAGCTCATCCGATAAATAAATGTGTTAGTCTTTTAAAGTTCCACAGGACTTCTTGTTTGTTTGGCTGACCTAGACTAACACAGCTACCCTTTTGAAAAAAATCATTTAAATGAGTTGAGATACATCTCAGACACCAAATGTTATGAGGGTCATTTGAAAGATAACAGAGAGATGATTTTGTCCCAAAATGATCCCAAAGGGGTGTGTGATATGTTGTATTCTCAGCTCCACATTGACAATACTTGTGATACTGAGATCTGTGCCTTGAAATGATTTAGTTTCCTAGACAGGAAGTCTGGGTATCTGCAGGAGCTGTGATCAGTTATGAAAAGGCAGTTGAAGAACTGAAAGAAAGAAAGAAAGAAAGAAAGAAAGAAAGAAAGAAAGAAAGAAAGAAAGAAAGAAAGATCCCTTTCAAGCACTTTGGACCCAGAGGAATTATTGAACACTGTATCAGTCTGGAGTTACACCATCTCCTTATGAAACTCCACCACACACTGGCTATGTCTACACTTGTAGACTTTAACTAAATCGACCTACAAAGGGGTAGCCGTGTTAGTCTATTGTAGAAAGACAACAGAGTCCACTGGCACTTTTAAAGACTAACAGATTTATTTATCGCATGAGCTTTTGTGGGAGAAAATCGCATTTCGTCAAACGAAGTGGGATTTTCTCCCACGAAAGCTCATGCGATAAATAAATCTGTTAGTCTTTAAAAGTGTCACTGGACTCTGTTGTCTTTCTAAGTCGACTTAGTGCGTCTACACTTAAAATTAAAGTCGACTTAAAGGGGAACTTAGAAAGTCGACCTAGAGCTTCCACACTGGATGCCTAGGTCGACTTCTAGGAGTTTAGGGGGACCTAGAGGAGGTCCATGGGGGCAGGTGGCGCACCCCTTGCCCAGTGCCAGGGGGCTCAGCTTTTGCCCCATTGTACATAGGTACAATGGGGCAAAGGGGGACAGGGACCCTGGCAGATCATGGGGCAGGGTGGGCAGGGCTCTGCCCTTCCCTGTCGGGAGGGCATGCCAGGTTCCCCCTGTGCCCTCCCTAGCAGGGAGGGCATTGGTGTAGTCCTGGGATAGCCCTAAGTCGACTTAGGGTTACCCCATGTCTACACTGGCTTAAGTTGACTCTAGGAAGTTGACTTAAGCCTTAGATCGAATTCAAAGGAGGTGTTATAAAGTCAACTTAATTTTAATTAAGTTAACTTTATTTTTCTTAAGTCGACTTAAGCAAGCTGCTTAAGTCGACTTAAGAAAACTGTAGTGTAGACGTGGGGTAAATTAAGTCAACTTAAGCAAGCTTAAGTCAACTTAATTTACAAGTGTAGACGCAGCCACTGAGAGGTCATGCCTCATTCTACACCACTTCAGGGGAGTGATAGTGCAAAGGCAGACAAAAAAAGGACCAAGACATGAACCCACATGTTCCCTCCCATCTCACTGGAGAGATGCAGTGACTGAAAAGTTACAATGTCTGGTATAGGGGGGCAAGCCTGGTGGAGAGTGGGAGGGGTTTGGTTTTTGCTTCATCAGATCTGTATACTTTTGGAAGATCCCTAAAATGGCAGGTGCAAATAGACACAAGATATCTAGAAATGTGCTAATAATGGACCTGAAGAACAACCAAATAACCTTATGCCATAAGAAATATTTGCCATAGCCTACCTGGTGTATGCCTGCTTACTTCCATGACCTGCCTCTTGAATCATCAAACGGCATCCAGAAGCATAGGTAAAAATTTCAATGTCATTTACGATAGTGCATAACTGACTGCAGCTGTTAACTATTTCTGGGTCACAACATCTTGATGAGTTCCAAAGGGGTAGTTGTGTTAGTCTGGTCAGCCAAATAAACAAGGAATCCTGTGGCACTTTTAAAGACTAACAAATTTATTTATTGCATGAGCTTTCATGGGAGAAAATCCCACTTCTTCAGATGCTTTGAAGATGGGGAATTTACAAAATGGGAGGAAATTAAATGCAGGGAAATGTATGACACGGGTTCAGGACAAACTGTAACAGCATATCAAAATAGGTGTTGGGATTCAAACACTGGGGAACAGCATATAGAGGAAGGTAAGATCAAATCACCTGTTGTAATGAGAATAAAATCCATAGTCCCTGTTTACCTAAAGTAAGGGAGTCAAATTTACATATAAATTCCAATTCTGCAGTTTCTCTTTGAAACTGTGATTTGTTATTCATTTGTTTGAGCACTACTATTTGCAAGTCATCAACAGAGTGAACAGAGAGATTGAAGTGCTCCCTTATTGCTTTTTGAATGTTGTGATTTCTGATGTCAGATTTGTGTCCATTTATTCTTTAGCGTAGAGACTGTCCTCTTTGTCCAATACATAAGGCAGAGGAGCATTTCTGGCACATGATGTCATATATCTTTATGCTGTTCCCAAGTGTTTGAATCCCAACCCCCATTTTGATTTGCTGTTTCAGCTTGTCCTGAACCTGTCATACATTTCCCTGCATTTAATTTCCTCCCATTCTGTAAATTCCCCATCTTCAAAGCATCTGACTAACTGGGATTTTCTCCCACGAAAGCTCATTCAATAAATAAATTTGTTAGTCTTTAAAAGTGCCACAGGACTCCTTGTTTGTTTGGAATATCTTGATGAAGATCTTTCACTGGAGTTGTCAAACTTCTGAGTTAACTTTCTTAAAAACACAAGGTTGCTGCTGTTATAGCTATATTATTCCATACTAACTGTGTGCAAACAGTGGCACCCAGTGGCCAGGTAGATGTATTAGATATTTATTATCATTCCACCAGGAATTCTTTTTGTGATTTATTGTTGTTTTAAGCATTAGGGCCTTAATGTATTTAGTCCCCATTATCTCAAAAGCCCATTTGCTCCTAATTCTGTCATCATAGTGTTAATTATGACTAAGTTGATTATATCATATATATATTGTACTATCTTTTTGTTATTACAGTATTTGAGAACTTCAGTGAGAGAGGCAATATTCTTTGCTACTAGTAATCTCCAGGGGTGTTGGCAATATTTAAGACCAAATAAGATAACCAGGTTTAAAATGACACTCCAATATACAAAAAGAACCCCTATACAATGTTGTGTCCTTTGCAAGGAAACCAGAGAGAAGGAAATTCTCCCTTGGTTTTGAAACTATATCCAAATATTCCAAGTTGCATATTTGTGTGTCTGCAGAAGTATAGCATATCTTGTTAAAACTGACTTTGCTGATAGGTCATAGAAAGTGAATGAACGTAAGCAATGGAAGAGCACTTGTTTGTAACATGAGTGACATAGCTGTGGATGAGGGTTTTTAGTGTTCCATATGTACAATCTCCATATGTACAATCTCTGAAAGGTTATGGAAAATGGAAGATGATATTTGGAAAGGGGTCTCAGGGGAAGAGCTACAGTTGCTCAAATATTGTAGTTTTAATTACCAATGAAGTTCTTTTGAGAAACTCAAACTGCAAAATTCTAGGAATTATACAACTCAAGTGAATATCACCCTTGGAAGTTAATGGGATTTTGATTTAAAGTCATTCTCCTAACTGTGTAGCCAGTGAAGAGATGATTAAGGGAGATTTCCTATCCTCTTATTAGTTTCAGGTGTAAGTGCTATAAAGCTATATGAAAAGAAGTTTTAACAGTAACAATCCTTTTATGCAGTTTCATAGGGCTGAGACTAATTTATTTGAAAATCTCCTGTGTTATTTATGGTTATTTATGGTATTATGGTTATATAAAGCTCAGATAGTAACAGAATGGAGTTTACCATCAGGTCATTGATTTTTGAAATAGAGTAAGAAAACAAATATTCCAGAAGTAACTGAAATCAAAAGGGAGAAAAAGGTAGCAATTCATGCAAATAGGTATCAATTGATTCAATGATTTTTTTTTTTGGGGGGGGGATTGGCTAAGCATCAAAGAATGGGATACGAGACAGAAAATGTATTTCTAATAAGCTTTTGAGGGGCAGGGGAGATTATAAAACAAGATTCCTGGGAGATAAGAAATCTTTATTCTCCTTTTCTCTGCCTTGACATACATACTCATCATCTTCGTATCTGAGCATCCACAATCATTAAAAACATCCCTACTTACAATTGTCTCTTAGAAATAGTAAGAAAGGAATCTATTGCCATGTCTTTCCTATTCAATATTTGGACTCTCTAATTCAACTTAATAAGGTCGACTTAAAGTTGACTTATTAAAGTTGATTTATTTAAGTTGACCTAAATCCGTAAGTGTAGACATAGCCAATAAGACCTGCTTTTAAGTAGACTTTAATGCTTAAGTCGACTTCTTAAGTCGACTTAAGCAGTGCGGATGCCTTAAGTCGACTTAGTCGGGAGCTCCTGCTATTTTCTCCCCAGGAAGCTACTAGCACCTTGTTCTGGGAAGACCCAGTCCCGTGCAGGATGGGCTCTCCCCAGGACAAGACGCTAGTGGCTCATCCTGGCTCTCTTCTCCCTGGGACCGCTCATGGTCCCCACTGGTCCTGGCCAGAAGGGAGTGGAGCTCCTTTCTGCCCAGGACTGAGCAGTCCCAGCTAGAAGGGAGTGCAGGGCTCCTATCTCCCGGGACCCCAGCGGTCCCAGCCAGAAGGGGGCCCTGCAGCTCCTTTCTGGCTGGGAATACGCTCCAGCTGCTGGGGAGATCCTGGGGGCTCCCCAGCAGCTGGAACGCTGTGCTGACAATTGCTGGCGCTCCAGCTGTTGGGGAAGTCCAGGGGCTTCCCTGGCAGCTGGAGCACAGTCCCAGACAGAAAGGAGGCACAGGGCTCTGTTCTGGCAGGGACTGCTGGGGTCCCAGCAAAAAGGAAACCCTGCACTCCCTTTTTGCCGGGATCCAAGGGAGTCCCGGAGAGAGGAGAGCCCAGTGGTCCCTTCTGCCCGGTACCGCAGGGGCCACTCAGTCCCAGCTAGCAAGGATTGCGGGGCTCCCTTCTGCCTGGGACTTGAGCAGTCCCGGCCCAAAGGGAGCCGAGCAATCGAGGCCAGAAGGGAGCTCTGCTCTCCCTTCTTCCCTGGACTGCTCTGGATCTTCGTGCCTCCAGGAGAGCCAGCCCCATGTGGGGCTGGCTCTCCCAAGGACAAGCCCTCCTAGGCTGAGGAGCCGAGGCTCCAAAGGAGCTTCACCTCCCCCTGGACCTAACTAGTTGACTTAGGGAGTCTAGTATAGACTCTCTAAGTCGACTTAGTAAGGCCAGGTTTAAGTCAACTTAAGAGTCCTGTGTGGACTCTCTAAGTCGACTTAATAAGGTCGACTTAAAGTCGACTTAGTAAAGTCGACTTGGTAAAGTTGACCTAAATTTCTCAGTGTAGATGTAGCCACAGAGACAACCAAAATTCAGGTATAAATCAAAAGCACTACTGCAGTTTAACACTACTTAAAAGGTCTAGATATAGTGCTGAGTGTGGGACCATGTACCTGTTCTACCTCTCTTCTTCTGTCAAAGGAGCTGTCTGGCAGAGAAGTGACGGAGTAAAGATACTGCTATTTCAGTATTCAGTCCCCATGCTGCCCCTTAAGGAATTATGGCTAAGCCAACTCCAATTCCTTATGGGGTTGGTTTTCAGTGTAATGTGGGGAATTTGCTAAAATCATAATATGGTACTTGAAGTGTCCAACAACTGCACTGAACAGTAAAACTTCCAGAACAGTGTTTTTGATATTGCATCTCCTGTGTGAACAAACTAGAAATACCTGAAAACAAGTATTATAGTTATTAAAACATACAGTGAACTACTTTCTTTGGGTTAAACATATCATCATGCACAAATTCTAGAAGGGATATAATTCAAGGAGAAAAGTGTTTTTTGTTTGTTTGTTTTTGTTTTTTTGCTTCCTTCAACTTGCTCTTTTTTTAAAAAAGCAATATAAACAGAAATAAAAAAATAACCAATACTATGTTTACTTCAATGGGAGCTTATACAAAGGGTTAACTTTTGGGCAGGGCTGATTAATAGTGACACCACCTACTAGCAGCTTATTGAGTCACAAAGACTTCCGTTGGGTACTACAAGGACAGGTATATTTATCAGAGTAATGTAGAAAGAGGAGAGATTGAATCATCTTTGATATTCTGAGAATATCAGATTTAGTTTCAGAACTCAAGTGCATGTTTCAACTAATGTGACAGGCATGACAAATAGCAAATTACCTTTTGGAGGAATAATAAAGCTAATAGAGAGAGTAAACCAGCTAATTAGGTGTGTTAAACAAAAGGTCCATATGATAAGCAGGGTGAAGATCTTAATCTTTTCTCTCTTACACGCTCTGTATCTTGGATTTGAACAAAGAATGGGTAGCAACATCTTTATTCAAATTTTGTAAGATTGGCATTTGCATGTCAGATTCTTTGTGGTTTATATCAAATTAAATGTTTGTCCAGGTAACTGACAGAGATTCAATTTATTAAAACAGTTAAGAAACTAAACAAACTGTGCAGTCATATAAATTACAATTATTCACATTTTGCAATCATCTTAGCAAAATTAGCTGTAAGAAGGCCTATGAGGCTGTTAAGCATCTTGCAGATCAGCAAGTGCTAATCACTGAAGTAAATGAAATCTGCCAATTTACATCACCTGAGAATCTGGCCCCTACGTATTCTTTCATCAATAAGAGCACTGTCCTGCAGTTCATAGTAATGGTGCTCCAAAGAGGAGAGATCTAGGCTGTTCTCGATGGTAACAGAGGACAGAACAAGGAGCAATGGTTTCAAATTACAGCTGGGGAGGTCAAGGTTGGATATTAGGAAAAACTTTCTCACTAGGAGAGTGGTGAAGCATTGGAATGGGTTATCTAGGGAGGTGGTAGAATCTCCATTTTTGGAGATTTTTAAGGCCCGATTAGACAAAACCCTGGCTGGTGATTTAGTAGGAGTGGTCCTGCTTTTTAGCAGGGGGTTGGACTAGATGACCTCGTGAGGTCCCTTCCTTCCCTATTATTCTATAGCTCCATTGATCTCAACATGAGAGAAGTGAATTTCTTATAAAGGCAGACTCAGAAAAAACAAACACAAGATATTGAAGTGGAACTTGTTTTTGCCAATATCTTTTAAGACCTGCATCTCATTTTCATTCAAGTGATTTGATTGACTCAAACTACTGTCATGAGTAAGATCTCCTTAATCTACAACATCTGACTTCATGCATGTTAAATGACCAAAGCCTATTGCACTCATAAAGTGCTTATATTTAAAATACATTATTAATTTGATCGCTAACAGCAGAATTTGCTGAATGTATTCCAAAGTCCATTTATTTGGAAGTCCTATGATAACAGACCCATTTAATATTACTCTTACCGATCACTACTAAAATCACTGTAAATCATACTCATGTTCATCTGAAAAAAGACATGCAACAGCTATTGTAAAATACATTTTTCTCAGTGTAAACCACTTTCAGAGAGGATGGCACTAGACTAGTGGACCAAGATGTACATCTTTACAATTGTTGTGTAGTTTATAAAGTGTCATGTTTCTATTCATTATTTTTCACAATATGCACATTTGAAAATATAATCCCAACTAAACGTATGATCTGAGGAATCTAAATTAGCTGTTAGCACTCAGGAAAGAGATCTTGGAGTCATTGTGGATAGTTATCTGAAAAAATCTACTCAGTGTATAACAGTAGTCAAAAAGAATGTTGGGAATCATTAGGAAATGGGATAGATAATAAAATAGAAAATATATTGTCTCTTTATAAATCCATGATATGCCCATGTTTTGAATCCTACATGCAGATCTGGTCACCTCAGCTCAAAAAAGATAAATGGAAATGGAGCAAGAAAGGGGCAAGAAAAAGGGGCAAGAAAGGGGCAAGAAAAATTATTAGGGGTATGGAAAACTTACATATGAGGAGAGATTGATAAAACTGGGACATCTCATCTTAGAAAACCGACGAGTAAGGGAGAATCTGATAGACGTCTATAAAATCATGACTGGTATGGAAAATGTAAGTAAGGAAATGTTATTTACTTCTTCTCATAACACAAAAACTGGTAATCACTAAATTAAATTCATAGGCAGAATGTTTTAAATGAACAGAAGAAAGTATTTATTTATGCAATGCACAGTCAACCTATGGAAATCTTTGCTAGAGGATATTCTGGAGGCCAAGACTACAACAGAGTTAAACAAAGATCTAGATAAGTACATGGAGCATAAGTCCATCAATGTCTATTAGCCAGGATAGGCAGGGATTGTTGTTTGCCAGATCCAGAATGGACAATGGGATAGATCACTGTTCATTCTCTCTAAAGCACATGGCATTGGCCACTGTCTGAAAGACAGGATGCTGGGCTGGATGGACCATTGGTCTGATACAGTATGTGCATTCTCATGCTCTCTTCTTATATTTGTATGAATATTTTTTTCTAGTTGCTTTTAAATTTGAACACCTATTTTTACATTTGTCTTTTGCTAGTGAAAAGTGTAAGCATAAGTTAAAATATAATTCACACCCTCAAACAAGGTAGAACTAATTCAAATGCATGTCATTTTTAAAAGCCCTGAGTGCAGTGAATTTAAAAATACAACAACAAAAGAACCCCTACAAGTATGTAAACATTACATGAATTATATGTATACAAAGGCTATAGACACAAATATAAAAATTGTAGATCACCACTTGGCCACTTGGTCTGGGAACTTAATCTAGTTGTTATTCATATTTTCTTGAATGTACCATAGAGGTTGATTGGATCTTCTACACCAAGGACTAGTCTTCTTTCTTAGCTCCAAATTCTGAAAGCTACTTAAGCACATGCCTAACTTTATATATAATGGCAAATTCTCTCTCTCTCTCTTTCTCAAGTTAAAGAGAGACAGAGAGACAGAGTAAGGCCTGATCTTCTAGGAGTGACCAGTGCATACTGAGAGGCAGTGAGGGATAAAGATGGCTTTAAGCCACTTTTCTGGCTCCACTTTCCTGAAGCTGCTGTTTGCCTGGCTGGTACTCTTAATGGATGCATCTACACTGGCAAGTTATGTCAATTTAAGGATGCTTAAGTCAACCTGAAAAAAGCCGGGTTCACACAGGTCTTTTCTTAAGTCGACTTAAGCATTTCCTTAAATCGACTTAAGGAAAGCTTAAGTCAATTTAATAACACCTCCTTTTAGGTCAACTTAAACCTTAAGTTGACAATTTAAGTCGACTTAAGATTAGTGTAGATGGGGATTAATGCTAAATTGACTTTATTAAGTCAATTTAAAGCCAATATAATGGCTATTTCTGTGGTTAAGTTGACTTAACAAAGTCGACTTAAAGTGTAGTCAATTTGTTAAGTTGACTTAAGAAAATCGATTTAACTTTGTAAGTGTAGACATAGCTGGTGTTAGTTAGGCCAGCTTTTAGGCTTCTCTGGGATGACCATAGCACAAAATGAACAATTTTCTTTCCCTGTGGAATCCCATAGCTGATAATATAAAGTATAATCTGTAATAAAAGTTCAGGAATTTAGAAATCTGGAAAGACTACTAAATATACACATTAGGACTATGTACGATGTAGGTTAAATAATGAGCCCTCAAAATTAAAGTCCATTGGTTTTACCCAGAATTGCCCTCTAACCATTTTCACAAATTAGACAGTAGTGGTGAAATCCTGACTCCATCAAAGCCAGCGGGAGTTTTGCCATTGACTTTAATGGAGTCAAGGATTTCATCCTATGACCCTAATTCACTGTTGTGTTTCTCTAGTTGCACGCCAGTTGTAACTTGTTGGAGAAGTAGGCAATAAAGTCACATTTTCATAAGTATATAAAAAAGGATAAATCAAGATACCAAGGATAATGCAATACTTATTTTAGGTGGTGGGAAAAAAACATATCTTTACATAAAATCCACTAAGGACTGGCATTTAGTATCATTTAATAGATATTCTATTAAGGTTGCTGTACCCCAGCAAAGCTCTGAAAAAAATGATGAAATGAACTTCAGGATGAGATGTGGAAAAACAGGAAGCTTTATTTATATTTAAAGGGGTATCGCAGAGATAACAAAACTGCTAGGGCTAGATCATGGATCTAAATATGTGAATGATGAGATATAGCCTTTCCAGGGATTTGTTTACGTCTATTAATTAATTATTTCACTTTACAGGAAGATAGATCATTGAAAACACATTTATATTGGCAGCATTCTTCATTTTACCTAGAAAATGAAAAAAAAAATCCTTCTGATAGTAATAAATATAGCAGACTTTGGGATTTAGTGATAATGGAGAAACTACGTAATTTAAAATTCATCAAGCAAGAAATAAACATTCAGTATTTAAATATATGATTTTTTTTTATTGAAAGCTCAGATAGTGTACATTCCCCACCTGAAAAATAAACATGTCAGCAATGTTTTTTGACTATTGAAAAGGAAGTTGTTGGCTCTAACTGTAAATACAAGACATATAGTAGAGCTGCACTTTGAAAAAGAAGAAATTAAAAAAAAAACACAATAAATAGCAACAATTATTATTTGTATTGTGATAGTATCTAAGGGTATGTCTACACTGACAAATTAGGTCGACTTAAGGATGCTTAAGTCGACCTAAACAAAGCCGTGTCCACACCAGGCTTTCATTATGTCAACTTAAATGCTTCCTTAAGTCGACTTAATAACTACCGCTCCTTAGGTCGACTTAATGCCTAAATCGATTTGTTAAGTTGACCTAGAACTGGTGTGGATGCCTTAAGTTGACTTAATTTCCTAAGTCAACCTAAGGCTCGGGACAAGGAAACCGCGGCTCCCTTGCAGAAGGGAGCTTCAGCTCCTCTAATCCCCCACAACAAGAGAGCTGGGGCTCCCCCTGGGAAAAGGGAGCCATGGCTCCTTGGCCAAAGAAAGCCACGTGCAGCTTTCCAGTGAGAAGGGAGCCACACATGGCTCCCTTCAACCAGGGAGCCACGTGCGGCTCCCTTGTCGCGGAGGGGAGACGCGGCTCCCTTTTGCCGGGAAGCCATGGCTCCCTTCCTGTTCCCTTTTAAAGTTGACTTGAGAGAGTCGACTTAGCTTTTCTAGTGTAGACATATCCTATGAGGCCTCGTCATGGACTAGGACCCTGTTGTGCTAGGTGTTGTACAGATGCAGGACAAACACTCAGTGCTAGTCCAAAAGACTATAGAATATCCGGTAACAGCAAGGAAACATAAGACAGAGAATATTAGAGAATATCATAATATAGAGAATATGTGCACTTTCCTGAAATGTAAACTATTATATTTACTGTAAAAAATCTCTTTTATTTTATTTCTTTTTATATTAATACATTTGTAAATTATTATATTTTTTTATTACAGGTGTATTGAGAAGGCAAAGTCCCTTACATTAACTGGTGTCTGAACAAATAGAATTTTAAAATAGCTACAGGAATCAATTCAAATACAATCCTATAATATCCTGTATCAGCATGTCGGGTGCATTAATTGGAGCATTGCCACCACAACAAGGGAATTGATTATTTTTCTCTATTGTGCACTGGTGAGGCCAAATCTGTAGTATTGTGTCCAGTTTTGGAGCCCCCCACTACAGAAAGAATGTGGACAAATTAGAAAAAGTCCAACAGAGGGCAACAAAAATTAATAGGGGACGGAACACATGGCTCATGAGGAGAGGCTTGGGGAATTGAGTTTATTTAGTCTGCAGAAGAGAAGAGTAAGGGGAGATTTGATAGAAGCCTTCAAGTATTTAAGAGGATTCTGAAAAGGATGGAGTAGGCTGTTCTCAGTGGTCTCAGATGACAAAACAAGGAGCAAAGGTCTTATGTTGCAATGGGAGAACTCTAGGTTGGATATTAGGAAAATCCTTTTCACTAGTAGGGTGGTGAAGCACTGGAATTGTTAATTTATGAGATGGTGGAATCGCTATCCTTAGAGGTTTTAAGGGGCAGCTTGACAAATCCTTGGCTGGGATGTTGTAGAATCATAGGGCATGTCTACACTTGAAACTTAAGGTTGACTTAAGAGCAGAGTGTCTACACTTGTTAAGTCGACTTAACATTAGACATAGATGTCCACACTGGGTTTTTATTAAGTTGACTTAAGAGCTTCCTTAAGTTGACTGAACAACAGCTTAAGTCACCTTAATGACTTTCCCTCTTTAGGTTGACTTCTTAAGTCGACTTAAAGCCAGTGTGGACAGGGAATGGCCCTTAAGTCGACCTTATTAAGTTGACTTAAAGCCAGTGTGGATGGCTATGTCTAATTTTAAGTCAACTTAACAAGGTCGACTTAAAGTGTAGCCACTCTGTTAAGTCAACTTGACAAGGTCGACTTTAAGTCAACTTAAGGTCCACCTTGTTAACTCAACTTAACAGAGTCGACAACTTTTCTAGTGGATACATACCCATAGATTCATAGAAATTGGAAAGAACCATGAGAGGTCACCGAGTCCAGTCCCCTGCACTCATGGCAGGACCAAATTCCCTCTTGAGCCATCCCTGACACATGTTTGTCCAACCTGCTCTTAAAAACTTTCAATGATGGAGATTCCACAACCTGCCTGAGCAACTTATTCCAGTGATTAGTCACCCTGACAGTTAGGACTTTTTTCCTAATGGCCAACCTAAATCTCCCTTGCCATAGTTTAAGTCCATTGCTCCATGTCCTATCATCAGCAGTTAAGGAGAACAATTTTTCCCCCTCCTCCTCATGACAACCTTATAGGTACTTGAAAATTAATATTATGTCCCATCTCAGTCTCCGCTTTTTCAGATTAAACAAACCCAGCTCTTTCAATCTTTCCTTATAAGCCACGTGTTCCAGACCTTTAGTCATTCTTGTTGTTCTTCTCTGGACTTTGTCCAATTTGTCCACATCTTTCCTGAAATGGGGTGCCCAGAACTGAACACAATATTTCAGTTGAGATCTAATCAGGGCGTAGTAGAGTGGAAGAATTACTTCTCTTGTCTTACTTACAATACTCCTATTAATACATCCCAGAATGGTGTTTGCTTTTCTTGCAACTGTGTTATGTAACTATGGTTGATCCTGCTATGAGCAAGGGATTGAACTAGATGACTTTCTGTGGTCCCTTCCAAACTTAATCTTCTATGATTCTATGACTTTGTAGTGTGAAACCGAAATATTGTGGCCTACATTTTAAAAAGGAAACTCTGATTTTTTACACACAAAATAAGTATGTGCAGTTCAGACCACTATGTATCTATTTTGCATGCTCTAAGTTAATGTACACAAATGTGTCCACAGGCAAGATTTGAGAAACATAAAGGATTGTCTTAGGCCATCATCAACTATGGCTTTTTTCAGTATGTGATTATACCTATAAAATCACTGTTTCAGATCACCAACACTCCCATCCAAATAAACACACACACACACATATATAAATCTCCTTAAATTGTGCAATTAAAGGTGTTTTACAGATCAGAAATCACTGAACTGGGCAATTAAAAAAAGAACTGGAAGCACCCAAGCAAAGAAGAAAAAAGAATTGGAGGGTCCTAAGTCAGAAGTTGGCCCTATGAGCTTTTTTTCTTGCTACCGCACACAGCATTAATGTAGAATTCCTCTATCAATATATGTAGATCTTGTCAGTCAGTAAAGCATTCCTGTCTGAAAAAAATATATAATGTTTTATCATTTTGCTGTCATTTCCAAGTGTCACCGTAATCCCACCATAGGATATAATATGTAAATATTGTGATGAGTTTTTCTGTTTCCATTAGGTTCCTATTTCTGCACAATAATTTCAGGATCAGGGTCAACTGAAACTCTTTACTATGTGGCAAGCCGCCCTTTACTTACTAAAGTCAGTGACAAGGTCAATTAGCTTTTAGAATCTAATCACGCCATCCTTTCTTTTATGTCTTTCTTCCTAAATCATATCGTTCTCAAATAATACAATTATGACCCTAAAAATAACAGTCACTTCTTCACTAAAGGAAGTGCTTAAGTCGACTTAATGAGAGCCCAATGTGGATGCAGTGGTCTGTAGGTCGACTGAAGTGTCCCTAAGTCGACCGAAGGCTCCAGTGTAGACATACCCTTAAAGACTAACAAATTTATTTATCATATGAGCTTTTGTGGGAGAGATCCCACTTTGTCAGATGCTTGAAAAATATAAGAAGGAAGGATAAATGCAGTGAAGTAATTGTAATCACAGGATCTGGTCAGATTACTTCATCAAATCCAACAGGTTGTATTGATTCAAACTGACTGGAACAACTGATAGGGAGGCCGAGAGAGGTGACAATCGTTATTTTAATGAGAAAGCCAGGAAATACTTCTATGCAAACCTGAGTTGGTAGTATCAAATATGCATATGAATTCTAACTCTGAAGTCTCTCTTTGAAGCCTTGACCTACAATAAACCTGTTTAAGGCTAGCCACTGAGAAGTCCTTACAGAGTGGCCAGGGAGATAGAGGTGATCTCCTATTGTTTGGGGGGGAGGGGGGGTTGTTGTTTTTTTTTCCTTGTTTCCTTTTTTAATGTTGGCAACATTAATTGAAGAATTGAATCCTTAAATCCGAGCACAAAATGTATGCACATGATTGAATTCATAATTACACAACAATCAGAGAAACAACAATGATAAAGGTAATAGAAATATTTATAAATGATTTTTTTCAAAAATTACCATTTTTAAAAACATTTTTTTTGTGTAAAGGTATTTATTTTTATCAACATTTTAAACTGAAATGTTTATTAAACTTTTACCAAAAATGTTATTGAAATGGTTATCAAAACTGTTATTTCAACTTTCTCTTTACTGAAACCACAGATTTCATTAAAAGAAAACTGTTAGGAATCACTTCAATAATTATTTTGATAAACATTTATTTTTTTAAAAAATGTGTGAAGTGTTTTTTAAATCCTAGAAATGGGTTTATGTGGAATATTGTGAAATGGTTTCAACTTCGTGTGCCCCCCCCCCCCCCCCAAATCAACTTTAGTTGTAGCTACATGTACAATAAAAGCTACTTTTTTTACACAAACATGCAAATGTGTAGTATATATGCCTGGACCTTAAATTTTGAAACTTTCATCCCGCATGAAAAATCTTACCATTTTTTAATTCATCACCTTTGTTTGTTTCACTTCAGGCACTGTCAATTTGTAATAAAATGTAGTTGTGGAGGAGTTGAATTGCCTGACACCCAGTAATTTAACCATAACACACATTTTCCCCACCTAATTAGAAATAAAATAATTATTAGCTAAAGTTTTGTTCAGCACCTCTCTCACACAAGAAGTAATGTCTCAAAGTCTAAAAACATTTTTTCAAGGAAGATATATATGCCTGGGTTTTTTTTTCTTGTCCTTGTAACTGGTTTGATTTTTTATTTTTTTTTTTAAATATATAACCATTTAGAAAGCTCAATACATTAAACTCAGCTCTGTGGAAACATGTTTTCGTCAGAATTCCCAAAGGCAGAACAGTAAATCTAGATGTTTCATTCACAGCTGCTTTAATAATAAAATGGAAAACTACAGTTCACTGATTAAAAAAATAAAAATAAAAAACCCTTAAAATGTGTTATGGTGCCATAGGGAAAAATAAGATCAGAGTTTTAAGTTCTTCTAGACAATTTGAAAAATCAGTGTCCCACATATACAGCTTTCTGTATATTAAGATTATGTTTTGTTAGGTCCCATAAGACACAAGGAAGACACAGATTGCAATGACACTTGCTAAAGTGCAAGAAAACAATTGTGTTGACATATTTTCACTCACAGTATTTCAGCGGTTTGAGGTTAGATTCACCAATAAGCTTTATCTGCTTTATACTACTCCACTGAAGCAAAGCAGATATAAGTCTAGTTTAACCAGCCAGGTAATCATAGTTTATGGTTGCTTTGCACCTGACAGGTACCAGCAAACGTGGCCCTTCTGAGTGTTACTTTCTAAGAACACTTTCACTTAGAATTTAAAAGACTATTAGATAATGTGTTTTAAACATGAATTTACACAAGCAAGAACAAAAAATACAGTGCAAAGAACATAGACTTGAAGCACATTAGTTATGATGATTTTACTTTTGTTACTGTACATTCAATTCCTGTTCTGTAGATTGAGGTCTTCAGCCTAAATGCCTTAAATAACTCTCATGTTCAATGTAGGGGCAAGAGTCCTGAGAACCTCTAAACTTCGAAGGGGAAATGGCAGACCCCTGAAGATAGAGGTAAGAGTCAGCTAAAGATGCCAGAGGGATGCTGATTTTACTCCTTCCAAGGCTAATACCAAGTAATAGTTCAGGGAAGAGCTGTTGTAGATTCTTCAATGTAAGGCATGATTATATAGTAACCAAGTGACACACAATTTAGTGGGGTCCTCCAAAATTTCAGACAAGCCTTTGGAGGATCTTCCATCAAAAGATTTTTGGGTTTTGCTGTTATACATGGAGGCTGTCTTACATTTTTACAAAACTCTAACAACATTGTGGTATTTTTTTCTTTTTTCTTTTTCTTCCTATATAAATTATAAACAAGGGGTCCTGTGGCACTTTTAAAGACTAATAAATTTATTTTATCTTATGAGCTTTCTCCCACAAAAGCTTGTGTGATGAATAAATTTGTTAGTCTTTAAAAGGGCCACTGGACTCCTTGTTTATTTTGTTGAATTAAACTAACACAGTTACCTCTTTGGAACTTATATAATTTATAGCTCTGTTTTTGTTCTCAGTCAATTTAAAGAACTTTTGTCACACATTTTCCATGTCAAACACAAGCACTCAAGAGTCTGCAGTTACTACATTCTATAGATTCTCATCTCAAATCTTTATTTCACTAACCACTGGCTCTGAACACCTCTGAAAAGTCTAGACAATTTTCCTGTGGATAAACATTTCTGGTATATTTCAGTAATGTTAGAGAAAACCAGAGCTGTAAAATTCAAATTCAGATATGGATCTGTACTTCCCCAAGTTTAAAGAAGCTGATATTAGGCCCATTAGAGAGAGGAGGTCATTCACAAGGTTTGGACCTGGATCCACATCTGAATTCCTCAAAGTTCAAAGATACTCATATAAGAGATTTTTTTGTTCAGGTGCATCTGTACAGTCTGTGCCATTTGTTTATTAAACCATATATTTAAAAAGGTTATCTGTATTTCTTGTCCAATATACTGCTAGTGGCTTAAACTGGGACACTTATTATATGGTGATCCCAAGTTCCCAAACTATTCTTAATAGTCATTTGGAGAGTCATTCTCCCCTGTGCGGTGAGGATATTTGAGAACTCATTGGCTATGTCTACACTTGCTAAAATTAGTTAGAATTAGTTAGTTCGAACTAACTAATTCTAACTAATTTTAGTTAGCTCGAATTAGCTTAATTTGAACTAGCATGGCCACACTTGAATGTTAGTTCGAACTAAGCAAGCACTTGCTTAGTTCGAATTAGCGATCCCCATTCATTTCAATGGCCGGTTAATTCGAACTAAGAAATTAGTTTGAATTAACATGGCCACATTGGTTAATTCGAACTAGTTAGTTCAAATTAACCCCTTAGTTCGAATACCCTATTCGAATTTATTAGTTCGAATTATGGAAGCCCTTTATTCGAACTAACTAAAGCCTAGTGTAGCCATGGCTTTAGTTAGTTCGAATTAAATCTCCTTAATTTGAACTAACTTGCCAGTGTAAACATAGCCATTGTGTTTATGCTCTTGGGAGCCTTATTTAGTGCAATTCTCAGATTATTCCAGTCAGCCATTCTCCAGAGAGTTATGAAGGGGACACTGATCTCTAAAACCTATGGTTATGGAGTAAAAGAAAAGACTACAAACAGCATCCTCCCATGAAAAGGAAACCTTTTGCCTTAAGCTTTTAGGTAGGCAGTTGAAATATAAATGGCCATGGACACCTTGCAGTCAACTCTCCTGCAGTTAGAATACCTACTGAATAGATCACTCAGCTATATGAAAATAGCTCTAGCTGTCAGAGGTGAAAATGGGATCCCAATATCTGCTTTTTGGAAGAAGGAAACATTAGTCACATTGGGTTCGTAAGTTAGGTCAACTTAAGGACTCGTAAGGCAACCTAAACAAAGCCGCATCCACAATGGGCTTTTCTTAAGTCGACATAAGGAAAGCTTAAATTGACTTAATAACACCTTCTTTTAGGTTGACTTAAGCCTTAAGTCGACCCCTTAAGTTGACTTAAGGCCAGTGTAGACGTGGATTAATGCCAAGTCGACTTGATTAAGTCAACTTAAAGCCAGTATAATGGCTATCTCTGCTGTTTAATCGACTTAACAAGGTCAACTTAAAGTGTAGTCAATATGTTAAGTTGACTTAACAAAGTTGACTTTCGGTCGACTTAAATTCTACCTTAAGTCAACTTAACAAAGTCGACTTAACTTTGTAAGTGTAGACATAACCATTGAATGCGACCTCAGTTTGAAATAAACTGCTGACATTTGACATGCCTATCCTGAGAATGAAAACTTTTTTTTTTTTTGCTTATGTCATGTGGATGCAATCATTTAAACTAATTGTTCGCTCCTGTTCTCACTTCTTGTGTCCCTTGCTGCCCATGCATGCCCGCTTTGGGTTGTTCAGAGGAATGGTAGGCAAGGTCAGGACTAAGTAATGCCTGGTTTTGGGTCGCCATGAAGGGAAGGGGGAAGGAAGTAAGATTCTTTCCACATTGAGCAACCACACATAAACTGAATTGTAGCCCTTGCACATGTGCGAGTGCAGGGAGGCTTGCCAAATTACTTGACCCAGGAGTAGTTCACTGAAACAGGGGTGGGCAAAGAGGAGCAAGGAATAAGCAGAATTGAAGGGGAGTGTACAGAAGTGCTTAATCTTTTTAAAACTAATCCCCAGTGTAAACAGGGAGCGGTGAAGCACAATACCCCCGGTGTTCTTCTTGGGTCATTGTGGCTGCATCTACAGTGGTAAATTAAGTCGACTTAAGCTTGGCTTAAGTCGACTTAATTTGCCCTGAGTCTACACTACACTTTGCATGGGTCGACTTAAGCAGCTTGCTTAAGTCGACTTAAGGAAAATAAAGTTGACTTAATGAAAATTAAGTCGACTTTATTAAACCACCTTTCTTCTCAACCTAAGGCTTAATTTGACTTTTTAAAGTTGAATTAAGCCAGTGTAGCCCTGGGGTAACCCTAGTCCAATGCCCTCCCTGCTGGGGGGGGATACTGGGGGAGCCTGGCATACCCCCCCAAAGGGCAGGGCAGAGCCCTGTGTGATGCTGTCTGGATTTAGGGAAGCATTTATGATACTATTTTCAATGGATATCTCATAAATGCTATAATCCATAGGGGCTATGTCATGTTTGGTATCAATAGAAAGGTAGTAATTTGCTGGGAATGATTATAAGTTTATATCTAGGAATTCTATGTCAATTATAAGTTAGGAATATGGTGTTCTTTCTATCCTTTACTTGTTATTTTATTGAAATGGCTGAGAGAGGCGGTTGTGTAAAACCATTGTGTCCTTAATGTTAGAGTATAAGCAGCCAGTTAATGAATGTCTGCTATACGGTTCAGTGTGAGCAAAAGTGTTCCCTCCATTTTCTTTACTACTATAGTCATGAGTACAGCAACTACAATGGGCTTCTCAAATTGTAATCTCTTCAGGTCAGGGCAGCAGTCTTCTTTATGCTGACACTAATGAGCCTTTGTGATATCCTGCAGCCCCATGTTCATCCTAGTAGCATAACTGTGTATTGTTTAATGAAAGGAGGTTGAAGAAGAATGCTCATGATATGCTGACCATTAATAGTTATAGCAATATGCATGTTGCAATGTCATATGTACAGTTACAGGGTTTCACTCTGTAATATTCCCAAAGATCTGCCCTCATGGCTTGAAACATATCCAGGCAAAACTCTTTAGGAGCAGTGGAGTAGTTCACATTTTATGGAGGCATATATAGGACCTATCCCGCTCAGCCTTTCAGGAACAAAGGCCTGACCTGGACATTAATGAAAATTCAATGGGACTCGTGAGTGAACCTCCTCCCTTCCCTCAGCCAGCTTGGAACCACGATGAGATAATATTCTCTGACTCAAGAGGACATGGATGAAACCATATAACATTGTTTATCACCTGACCTGGGGGAGTAGGGGTAGACAAAGCTCCAGAGAGGATAAGGAACATTTTAAAAGGGAGAGACACATTTGCCATGCTCTCTCTCTTCCACTTCCACGTACAACACCACCACATCTTCATTAATGATCTCGATGATGGGATAGATTACATGCTTAGTAAGTTTGCGGATGACACCAAGCTGGGGGGAATGGTAGACACGCTGGAGTGCAGGGACAGGATTAAGGAAGACTTAGACAAATTGGAACACTGGGCCAAAAGAAACTTCATGAGGTTCAACAAGGACAAGTGCAAAGTCCTGTATTTAGTACGGAAAAATCCCAGGTACTGCTACAGGCTAGGGACCGATTAACTAAGAAGCAGCACTCTAGAAAAGGACCTGGGGGTTATGATGGATGGGAAGATGAATATGAGTCAACAGTGTGCCCTTGTTGCCAAAAAGGCCAATGGCATATTAGGCTTCATCAGTAGGAGTATTGCCGGCAGATCAAGGGATGTGATAATTATCCTCTATTCGGCACTAGTCAGGCCACATCTGGAATACTGTGTCCAGTTTTGGGCTCCCCACTACAGAAAGGATGTGGACAAATTGGAAAGAGTCCAGTGGAGGGCAACAAAAATGATTAGGGGGCTGGGGCACATGACTTATGAGGAGAGGCTGAAGGAACTAGGCTTATTTAGTTTACAGAAGAGAAGACTGGGGGGAGATTTGATAGCAACCTTCAACTACTTGAAGGGGTGCTCCAAAGAGGAGGGAGCTAGGCTGTTCTTGGTAGTAAAAGAGGACAGAAGAAGGAGAAATGGTTTCAAGTTACAGCTGAGGAGATCGAGATTGGATATTAGGAAAAACTTTCTCACTAGGAGGGTGGTGAAGCATTGGAATGGTTTATCTATGGAGGTGGTAGAATCTCCGTCTTTGGAGATATTTAAGGTTCAGTTAGACAAAACCCTGACTGGGATGATTTAGTGGGATTGGTCCTGCTTTTAGCAGGGGATTGGACTAGATGACCTCATGGGGTCCTTCCAGCCCTGTGATTCTATGATTCAAGCAACTGAAATCCTGGCCAAAGTGTAGATCCTGGCAGAAGAGAAACCAACCAGCCTGTGCTGAGAATCACTTAAGTTTATAAAATTACTGAAAGTATTAATCTTAGTTTAGAATGTGTTTTCCTTTTGATTTCTCTTGACCAAATTTGATTTATTATCTTTTGATTTATAATCACTTACAATCCTTCTATAGTTTATAAGTATTCTTGCTTGTTTTTCCTAAAGTAGTGCACCAGGTTTAAAGTGCTTTGGACTCTGCTTGGAGAAGCAAGGCTGGTGCAGATACATTTCTTTGTTAAATTGGTCAACTTATATGAGTTTTACACTGTTCAGTGAGCATCACTGAACATTGTAAAATGGAGTATCCTAGGGTTTCATATGGGATTGGAAATAGTGGCTGGGGTCACTCTGTTATATAATCCAATGAGTGGCTGACCAGAAGCAATCACTCAGGGTGCATCTACACTTACAAATTAAGTTGATTTAAGCTTGCTTAAGTCGACTTAATTAATCTGCTTCCACACTACATTTTCCTTAAGTCGACTTAAGCAGCTGCTTAAGTCAACATAAGGAAAATTAAAGTTGACTTTACTAAACCTAGTTTTAAGTCGACTTTTCTGGCTACATTGACTTTAGAAAGTCAACTTAGCCAGTGTGGATGCAGAGTAGCCCTAAGTTGACTTTAAAGCGACTTAGGCAGCTTCAGGGCTTCCCCACTGCCCTCCCTGCCAGGGTGGCTGGCACAGCCACAGCCTGGCATGCCCCCCCACAGGGCAACATGCTCCTATGCCCTGCCAGGGTCCCTGCCCCCCTCAGCTCCCATTATTCCAAGGTACAATGGGGCAAGGACTGAGCCCCCTGGCACTTGGCAAGGGGTGTCCCCCCTGCCACCGTGGACCTGTCCCAGGTCCACCCAGCCCCTACAAGTTGCCCTAGGCATCCATTGTGGACGCTCTAGGTCAATTTGACAGGGTCCCCTCTAAGTCGACTTAATTTTTGAGTGGGGACATGCTAAGTTGACTTAAATTAACCAGTGTAGACATAGCCTCTGTTAGTTGGGAGCCCTTTGCTTGCTGGAAGAATAGGGGTTCTTATAGCACAGTAGGATAAAGAGGATCCCAGGAATGGGGAATTGGGGTGTCTTAGTCATTCACTAGTTCAGATTACACTAGTAAACATCACAAGCTCTGGACATATGAAGAATTAAGAGTAGTTTGTTGTAACATAGTAAAATACTATGTAATCAGGCTCTAAAGCTGAAAATATTTGAATAAAGGTTGATGTGTCCATTTTTTATACTAATCACAATAGTTTCATTGGTTTCTTTTGCAAGTGTGTGGCTGCCTTCTCCCCACGGGAAGCCACCTACGGCTCCCTTCTGCCAGAGAGCCCCAGTTCCTCTAGCCTGAGAAGCGACGACTCCCTTTGGAGCCATGGCTCTCCGTCAACCTAGGCAGTCGACTTAAGAGTGTAGTGTAGACTCTATAAATTGACTTAACAATGTCGAGTCTAAGTTGACTTAAGAGTCTACTGTAGATTTAAAGTCGACCTTAACAGAGTCAACTTAACTTTGCAAGTGTAGACGTAGCCCAAGTGCTTCCATATTACAAATAATTATCATAATTAATAATATCATAATAAGAATGATAATGATTATGTGATAAAACCAGGAGTGGATTTTACCTAGAATTGGGTTTCATAGTAAGCAACATGAATACCAAATGAAATGCCATCAGGCTGCAAAACATTTCTGTCTAATTCTATATCCTCACATATAGCAATCTTTTAGTTGCCATTGAGATGATTAATCAGCTTTCTGTTACAAACGCATCTGGAAAAAATCTTCTTTTGTTCCCCATTTTGTAACGAGTGACCTCCAGAGCCTGAATAATTAAATTGCCAAATTTTAAGCTGAAGTAAAAACAAGAGCTGTCAGTCAAGTTTAGACATTCTTGTCATTTATCTTGCTTACTGGTCTGTTTGTAAGCAGAACTGACATGTAAAAATAACACCAGCAGTAAACCATTGGTGATGACGTGCCTGCTATTCCCCATGAGTGCTTTCATAACTACAATTTTCTTTGTAGTGAAGTTGTAATGACAGCTGTCATCAATGGGCTTTCATGAAACATACAGTGACCTTTAGCTGCTATATATTACAATTACTGTTGTAAAACCTGCAGGGCCTTGCATTGGGATTTCACACTTCAGCATAGCTGCAAATTGTTAACCCTTGCTTAAGTCTTACAAGAGCTGGTGAAACAGAGCTTTGCTTTTTGTTATCTCATTCAGGATATCCCTCTGGTGAACCTGGTGATCCTTGTTAAGAAAGATCCAAATGTGGCTCAGAGAGAACTATTCTGTATAAAAGTTTTCAAGAGGATATCAGTTACAAATCCAAAATAGTGAATGAATTACTATACAGCTGAAAAACAACTAGTGGAGCTGGTAGGACAACTCAAAGGGTATGTCTGCACCCCAAAACCTTAAGTCAACCTTGTTAAGTCAACTTAGAGCATCTATACTAGACGTTCTAAGTCAACTGCCTTTGTTATGTCTACCCAGAGCTGCATCTCAGGGGATCCACGGCTCCGAGGAAGGGAGTTTCCCAGGCTTCCCAGACAGGGAGCCCTGGAGAAGCCAGCTCCCTTCCCCTAGCCCTAGGTCAACTTAAGGAATTAAGTTGACCTACAGCATCCACACTGTTTTTAAGTCGACTTAATAAGGTCGACTTAGACCTTAAGTTGACCTAGTGACCGGCAGTTATTAAGTCGACTTAAGGATGCCCTTAAGTTGACTTAATGAAAGCCCGGTGTGGACATGGAGTAATTTAGGTCAATTTAAGCATCCTTAAGTCAACCTAAATTGTTAGTATAGACATACCCAAAGTGACTTGAAAAGTGAAACTGAGGAAAAAAGATGACAGGAGAAACTTGATACCAAATACTGTATCTTTGACATGCTGCACTGCCAAAAAGTGTCAGGAAAAGAAAATAATGACTTAGGAAGGTAACTTTAGACACATACATTTGAAAATGTGAGCTTGGATCTGTTTTCTGTGACTGTTCTTTTCAGGTAATTGAAGACAAGAAAAGAAAGCTATGTAAACTGATTTGTTAGTCTTTAAAAGTGCCACAAGACTCATTGTTACTTTTGCTGGAATGCTTTTATCTTAATTTTTCGTTTTTGATATCTATGGAAAAAGCCTAGAATAGCCTGATATTTGAACGAATCCACTAACACTGTAAACATTAAAACTATATGCAGCAGTTATACACATGCACACAGGTTTGCAGGACCATGACCACAATGCATAATGAAGCCTACCATGTAAGTAAGCATCTGATAACAAATATATGATTCTTTGCTTTATATTTATCCATAATCTCTTTAGATGTCCAAGGCATCCTTAATAGAAGTCAAGGTTTATAAATATCATTATTAAAATAAATCTTATCTGATCTATTACTTGCTTAAGATATATATAGTTTTATAGATTTTTTTTTCATGAGGGTGGAAGGATTACTGTGAAAGCAAGCAAATAAAAGCTCACTCATGCTTTCCAAAAACAAGATGACAAACAATAAAGTGAAAACTTTAAAATATAAAGTTGCTAGTGCAATTACTGTATTTGCAATGCAAAAAAAAAAGTTTGATTTTTTTAAAACCTCCCCCACCCCTCCAGACTATTAACTGTCTCTTCCACAAGAATCACTAGGCATTTTTATGGAATATAATATTTATGTAATCTTGCTACAAATGGGTTGTTTCTGGTGTATACTATAAGGCTGGATGGGTAGTCTTTTGCTTTAAGTAAAGGGCTGGGAGTCACATGAACTGAGTTTTATTATCATGCTCACTTTATTAATTTCAGCAAGGTACATTTTCAGAACTGATTAAATGTTTGAGACACCTAGGCTATGTCTACAATTGGAAATTTAGGTCAACTTAACTAAGTCGACTTAACTAAGTCGACTTAGTGAATCTACACTTAATTTTTAAGTCGACTTTTGGGGGAACTTACAAAGTTGACATAGAGCGTCCACACTGGACACCCAGTGCCAGGGGGCTCAGCCTTTACCCCATTCTACATAGGTACAATGGGGCAAAGGGGGAGAGGGACCCTGGCAGGGTATAGGGGCAGGGTGGGCAGGGCTCTGCCCTGCCATGTGGGGGGGCATGCCAGGCTCCCCCTGTGCCCTCCTCTGGCAGGGAGGGCAGTGGTGCAGTCCTGGGTAGCCCTAAGTCGATTTAGGGTTACCCCAGGTCTACACTGGCTTAAGTTGACTCTAGGAAGTTGATTTAAGCCTTAAGTAGAACTAAATCTAGGTTTAATAAAGTCGACTTAATTTTCATTAAGTCAACTCTATTTTCCTTAAGTCGATTTAAGGAAACTGTAGTATAGACACAGGGTAAATTAAATTGACTTAAGCAAGCTTAAGTGAGGAAACTGTACTGTAGACACAGGGTAAATTAAGTCGACTTAAGGAAGCTTAAGTCGACTTAATTTACAAGTGTAGACACAACTCTAGAGACTAATTTCCAGAGGAGAAGAACATCCACAATTTGTCACTGTGCATCCAGAAATTGGACCACTAAAATTAGTACATTTTGAAAATGTAGAGCTTAATCTCTGTCTACCTGAGTTTCTTCCTGTGTTAAAATAGAGCTACTCTGTCTTTCGGTGGTGGTGTGATAGAAAATTAAATATATGTACAGTACTTTCAGATCTTTGGATACAAGGTGCTATCAACTTGTATAAATTATTATTATTTAGTGATATTTTTTCCACATCCTTATGATTCTGAGATTTGTTAAGGTTTCTTTTCTACAAGAGGCAGTCAAAGTCTATTCGAGTCTATGAAAAGACTCTGACTAACTTCAATGGGCTTTGGATATAGCTCTAAGATAATGGTTCTTGATCTTTCGCAGGTTGCAACATCTTTGCAGGTGTTCGTAACCCTACGGGACACACAAACACATCCCCTCAGGCCAAACCCAGCCCCAAGTCCAGCTCACCATGATCCACCACTGTGTGGCAACACAGTAATGTATCCCAACACAATGGCTGAGAACCACTGTACTAAGAGATGCTTTTATTATATGGTCTAATTTATATTAATGTAGGTAAACACAAGTACTTTGACCATCTCTGGTCCCTGCATGAGGAGAGCAAAGAGGAAGCCCTTCATATTTACATTTCTTGTGCATATTTGCAGGGATAGGACACAATTTTTCCCCTATATGGCTATGCCTACACTTGAAAAGTTAAGTCGACTTCGTTAAGTCGACTTAATAACGTTGACTTTAATTCGACTTAAAGTAGACCTTATTAAGTTTACTGAACAAATTGACTACACTTTCAGTCGACCTTGTTAAGTCGACTTAATAGCAGAGGTAGCCTTTATACTGCCTTTAAGTCAACTTAATAAAATTGATTTAGTGCTAATCCCCATCTACACTGGCCTTAAATCGACTTAAGGAGTCGACTTAAGGCTTAAATTGACCTAAAGAGGTAGTGTTATTAAGTTGACGTAAGCTTTCCTTAAGTCGACTTAAGGAAATGCTTAAGTCGACTTAATAAAACCCCAATGTGGACGCGGCTTTGTTTAGGTTCACTTAAGCATCCTAAAGTCAACCTAACTTGCCAGTGTAGAAATACCCTATGAGCCTTACTTTCATATTAAGCTATATAAATGAAGATGACGAATGCATATTTTAAGTCAAAATATTTTCTAAAGGTGAAAAAAGAGGAATCACTATAATTTATACCTATTTTCTGAAGAGTTGTAATTCTGAATTGAAGTGCATGCTATCTGTCTACCAAAACCCTGTGATCCTATAATGGATCTCTAAATAAGACCATTAAGAGAGAGAACTAATTTCACAGTGCAAGTCTAACTCACAGAATTTTGTCTCCTTTTTAAATTGTATCTATCACACCGAAGAAAGCAAACCTCTTCAGTTTACCCCAATAGACTTCCTTATCTCCAGCTCATAGTAGTATTCGTCACTCACGTGACCATACAAATGTCTATATGACAGGGGACAAGAGTTACAGCTGAGTGCAAGTTGAGAATCTCCAATGCAGAGCATGACATTATCTCTGTAACCAAATTGTTCGTCCTCCTCTACACCAAATCATCCTGAGCTGAAATCAGGATTGTAGCGTGTGTGATTTATATAGTACTACATAATATAGTATCTATGGGTGCATCTACACTTACAAATTAAGTCGACTTAAGCTACTGCTTAAGTCAACGTAAGGAAATTTAAAGTCGACTTTATAAAACCTCATTTAAAGTCGACTTTACTGGCTAAATTGACTTTATAAAGTCGACTTAGCCAGTGTGGACGCAGATTAGCCCTAAATCGACTTAAAGTTGACTTAAAGGGCTTCAGAACTCCCCCACTGCCCTCCCTGCCAGGGTGGCTGGCACACCCGGAGCCTGGCATGACCACCCACAGGGTAGGACACAGCCCTGCCCACCCCACTCCTATGCCCTGCCAGTGTCCCTGTCCTGCTCAGCCCCCATTGTACCCAGGTTCAATGGGGCAAATGCTGAGCCCCCTGGCACTTGGCGAGGGGTGCCCCCTTGCCACCGTGGACCAGTCCCAGGTCCACCTAGCCCCTAGAAGTCGACTTAGGCTTCCAGTGTGGATGCTTTATGTCGATTTGGCAAGGTCCCCTTTAAGTCGACTTAATTTTAAAGTTGACTTTGTTAAGTCGACTTAGCAAAGTCAACTTATTTTGACAAGTGTTGACATAGTCTATAGTACTACAATGTAGAATGGTGATGCAGAGCACAATATTTCAGTCTTAATTTTCAAAAGAGATAGTGATTCATATTTGAGTCTACAGCCTGAGAGACCTTGATGAGACCTAATTAACAGAAGCAGGATATTCAGTGTCAATTCTGAAAATCAGGCCACTTTAAAGTCTATCAGGTTGGACAGCCAAAAATTGAATGACTAAATTCAATAATAACTTTTGAAGATGTAGGGCTTCAAAAATAGTTAAAAAATTTATGGAAACTCAATTAACACCAAACAAACATATGAGTTTTTACTATTATGCAATATTACTTTGGATTAGTAGCCAATTCATAAGCATACCCATTTTGTCTCTCTCCCTACCTCACTTGCCTAGTTAAAAAGGGAGCTGCCAGGTTTCTGTTCAAGATAAAGAATGGTCATCTGAATTTTTTAATCAGACTGATGAGCCTAGGGAGACTCATTTAAAAAATGATGCAGCTGTTAAATTTAAGAGAATTTTATAAATTGGAATCATTTGGATGTGCCTGATTTGAAAACATCTATGTAATATTCAAAAGTAATTCCTGCAGGATTTTGCATACCAAATGTTGCACAGCTATAATTTTATATTCGTTCTCCACTAACATGCTTAATCTGTGGTAATTAATTACCTACCTATGAAAAATGACATCTGAATATTTATTACAGAGTTCGGAAGATAAAATAACCATAGCTTACTTTGTGGAAAGAATGCACTAAAAGGGCTATTTTCTCTTTGCTGTGTAGTTTGTTACACAGAACTCTCTCTGACAGGTGAAAGGGAATGACTTTTTAGAATAAGAAAAAAATTCAAGACTTATCTCACCACACTTACCAGACAGAATTGATGCAACATTAGTGGTTAGTGTACTGATGTAGCAGTGTGATCACAAAGGAAAAGGCATCACAATTCAAGGACATACAGAATATTTCTATATCTTAAGAAGTACTTGATGTTATTTTTTTTTTTAATTTATACATGCAGAGACACACATACATTATAGGAAAACAAATTAAATATTTAATTAATCCACAATAATACCTTCAATAGTACATCAATTGTAAAATACCAAAAAAGGAGGCATAACTGTTATTTGTCCAGGCAAACTACATAGCTTAAAAGACTGATAGATTCCAAAACCAGAAGGGGCAATTGTAATTGTCTAGTCTGACATCCTCTATAACACAGGCCGTAGAACTTCCCCACAATAAATTCCTAGAACATAGCTTTTAGAAGATTCTGTTAATTAGGTCTCTTCAAGTTATCTCAGGCTGTAGACTCAAATATGAATCATATGATGTTTGGTATCAATAGAAAGGTAGTAATTTGCTGGGAATGATTATATAGTTTATGTCTAGGAATACTAATTCAATTAGAAGTTAGGAATTTGATGTTAAATCCACACTTTAACTTGTGTCATTCTGGAGGAATGATTTAGACAGGAGGGCGTAAACAACCATTGTCTTTTTAATGTTAAGGAAGCTCCCACCTACAATAGGCCAAAGGCAGAAACCTGATGAGCCATTAAGGACACAATGGTTGTATTCTTTATGTCCTTAATGGCTCATCAGGATACTCCCTGGGACCATTCTACCTGGAAAATTCCTAAATATTAAGGAGACAATGGTTTCACACACCCGCCTCTCTCAGGTATTTCAATAAAATAACGTAAGTTAAAGTATAGATATAACATCAAATTCCTAACTTCTAATCGAAATAGAATTCCTAGACATAAACTATATAATCATTCCCAGCAAATGACTACCTTTCTATTGATACCAAACATGACATAGTTCCTATGGATTATAGCATTTATGAGATATCCATAGAAAATAATATCATAAATGCTTCCCTAAATCCAGACAGCATCACACACAGGACTCTGCCCTGTCAGGGTCCCTATCCCCCTTTGCCCCATTGCTCACAGGGGGTACCCCCCCTGCCACCGTGGACCTGCCCAAGGTCCCCCTAGCCCCACAAAGTCAACCTAGAGCATCCAGTGTGGATGATCTAGGTCAACTTTGTAAGTTCCCCTTTAAGTCGACTTTAATTTTAAGTGTAGACACACTAAGTCGACTTAAAAGTGGAAGTGTAGACATAGCCATGTAAGGCCATGAGACTTCCATGGTAACTATTTGATTTATATGTACGCAACCTCTAAGTTTTTAAGTGACCCTCCCCTGCTCAGCAGCTGAAAAGAGACAGTTTATTTGCATGTGCTCTGTATTTGCATGAGAACAAACAGGGTCTCAGCATGAGTGCATTGTATGTACATAAGCACACCTACATGCTAAGCATGCTGGGAAATGGTCAGCCTAGCTGATGTTGGGTTACAAATCATATTAGTGTTAACTGCAGAGGTAATGAAATGTTGTCCCCATGTTTTATAAACAAATGGCAACAGAACTGTGCTCAGTGTGTTCTGATGAAATTTTTGCTCTCATCACAAAGAATTCAACAAAGGAGGTGTTTGGATGCCAGAGACTGTAAAATCAGCAGGGAGAGGATGGAGTCTTCTTACTGTGGCTGTGCAGCCCTCAGTAAGGGTTGCCCTTATGCATGGATTAACTATCTCCTTCCACTGTTAAAAGGTAGAATTAATGATTCTTCTTGGAGTCTTTTGTTTTGTGAAATGCAGGGACAATATCCCTGTGTCAGCAAAGGGATTTCATGAACTGAAAGCTGAAATCACTAGATGCTGAGCTCACTAGAGCTGGAATTGCTAAAAGAGCTGGGAAACCTTATGAGACTGACAGCCAGCAGAGAGATCTGGTTGCACCCCACCTTCCACAGGAACCAGCAGGAAGGGCTGGTTGTGTTTGGCAGGAGCCAACAGTGGGGGCTGGTTGTGCCCTGTGACTGAGAGAATAGTGCAACTATGACAGTCAATAGAGCAAGGGAAAGTGAGACAGGAGAGGTGAAGGACACACCCCAAATACCTTGGAAGGGTTATGCTCATTTGGTTTATGTATTCTGTTTGTACTGTTTTTCCAAATCAATGTATAACATTAACAGGAACCCCAGGATATAGAAACCGGCCCTTGTTGCTTCCAATTCTGTTTGGCAGAAGGGTTACATAAGTTTGAGGTAAAAAGCCTAATAACTTTTGGGAGAAGGCTCCCCAATATCAGTAGTGTAAAGAGATACAAATAAGAAAAAGGGAAGAGATCACTCCTGAATATGCATTAGGCATAGTGGCATCAGTATAACACATTATAATGTTTGAATGCCAGGTTCTCTGTATAGAAGGAGAAGAGATGTAGCTCTTCAGTGATGAGAAGATGATGCCCAGCAATGATAAAGAAAGTAATGCTGATAAGGAAAGAGAAGAGTGTGAAGAAGATAATGATTAACATTTTGGCTTGTTCTGCAGGGTATGTCTGAGTATATGGATGCTCACTTGCACCTTTTTTAATTATCTCTATCCACCTTGATAGATTGGAGTGTTTGTGACTATGCTAACTGTGTTAATAAAACTATTTCAAATACAGAAGGTTTCTCCCAAGAGTGAGAGTTGCAGCCATGCACTTTTATCTGCTGACTTTGTGAAGCATCATTATTCCTGGTTAATATATTGGGAGTTCAAGGCATTATAGAAGCATAGGCTATGTCTACAGTTGTAAAGTTAACTGAGCCAGTCATAAGCAGTTGGAGCTAAATCTTCTGGTTGTTCTAAACACTTTTAGAAAACACTAAACACTTTTAGAACCAGCTTTTTTAAAATAAAGGCTTTTATCTACATGGTCAGACACAAACAAGCAGTTGTACATCCAAAATGGAAATCTGCATGTGCGTATACCCTAGATGAGTCAGGAGTTAATTTTTGGTCAATTGGATGAAATGTTATGAATCTGCTCTAACCGTATGTCTTTCGTGGCTCCTTTCTATTTTGTATTTAGCAACCAAAGTAACCAACAAATCAGCAATGTAGAACTGTAACTCCTCTGAGGTACTTGTGAGTGTCTGGCTTTAATCTGATCTGAAAGATGATGTCCTTGCAAAGTGTTTTTTGATAGTCACTTTTGAGAAGCAAAATAAAGACAGTACAACCAATGATTGAGGGCTCTCAAACAGTGGAAGAAAGGGATTTGCAACCTAGTAAACATTAATTTAGCTACCAGAGGACTTGGAACCTGAAAGGCAGGATGAAAGAAGCATCACCTTTTTTGTATTGCTTTTTGGCTATAACTCTGATTTGATCTCTAGTGGTTTGCCAAGTAGGTCAACAAAAGCATTTGCAGTAATTGGTAAGCAGTTTCTAGAACTTGGTGTCAGAAAATACAATGTAACTCTTGAAAAGTACTTGCTCCTGAGGGGAAACATTGAAAGAGAATATATTAAAGTAGTTTTGTACTACTCAGTGAGCCAGTGTTAGATCAGTGGTTAGATCAGTTGTTTTGCTTTAAAATGGCTCTGTTGGTCACTGAATTACCTTACTGCATATTTCTAATGAGTGATGTTATAAGCTCTGGTGAGTTGAGGACATACAGAAAATAAATTATGGGTGAATGTTAAAATAGCTTCCCACAAGGAAATATTTTTAGTTGTTTTTTTTGCTGAATACAAAATCATAAAACAGTGGTCTCCAACCTTTCACCAACAGATGGCGCAACACTCATAAGTTTCAATGGCAACTGCCCTTCAGAAATAGATCACGACCTACTGGTTGGGGACCACTGAATTATTATCTATACCATTGTTATAAGGAAGCTGGCAGTAACCCGTATGTTTATTAGGTTGCCCAACAGTCTCTATTATAAAGGATCCATGCCTTTGCAACTTTAACTCAGCCCCTTTATACATAATGTTTAGCTTCTGCAGACCCTTATCATAATACACTCCCTCTGCTGCCAATCTCTGCTTCATGTCTGGCTTTTGTCCCCTTTATGTTCTAATCAGGTTATACCCTCCACATGGCTAGGGCATCAGCATGGGACAACTGACGGGAGACATGGGGATGTCTAGACTGATGGCCAGGGCCATCCCTTGGTGGGGAGTGGGGCCCAGGGCCAATCAGCCTTGGTAGGGCCCCCGGCTCTGCATCCATGCTGGAGGGGAGTGCAGCAGGTCGGCCCGCTCCGCCTCCCAGGGAGCCGGCCCCGGGAAGCTTAGGCTGCCTACTGGGTGGTGGGGAGATCCAGACCCAGCCCCAGGCAGGGAAGCCTAGGTTGACCTGCCAGGCAGTTGGGAGAGCTGGGCCCCGCCCGGAAAGCCGAGGCCTCCCGCTGGGCAGCGGGGAACTGGCTTCAGCGGCGGCTGCAAGCTGGCCCTAGCCAAGGCTGCTGCCACCCCAGCCACAGCCGGGACCCCAGGCTGCCCGGGACTGCTGTCCCAGCCGGGGACTGGAGGCCACCACTGAGGGCCGGCCCAGGCTGAGGCCCCACACTGTGAGGTCCGGCGAGGTCTGGCCGTGCTGTGTGTGAGGCAGGCCGCAGAGGCTGGGCCCCATGCACCTGCTGCACCCCTGGGCTTGCCTGCTCCGCCCTGGGGGCGGGGAGGGCCAGCCCAGAGGCCAGGAGAAGTACTTCCGGCCCACCTTGTTTCCTTTGGCTAGCTGCCGAAGGCAGCAGGGAGCAGAGGGAAACGTGGCAGTGAGGGAGAGGGACGGGCATGGCATGGGCTCCGCACTGCCCTGCTGGGAGCGGGAAAGTACAGGGCCCACGTAACCGCGGCCCAGAGTGATGGTCCCCCCTCGGCCCCTCCAAGGACGGCTCTGCTGATGGCAGCAAATTCGCCAACGTTAGATCAATATTTCTAGATCAACTGAGTGGTCAGTAAAGATATGCCCAGTCAATCCAGAGATCAACATAATAACACCTTCCACCCCACAAGTGGCATAACACTGTGTTGACAGGAACCCATTTCTTGTCGGCAGCACAGTGAAGATGGCATGCTAAAGGGTATTTGTGAAGTCAATGGGAGTTATGCAAGCTACTGTGCATGGCTTGCATAACTCCTGTCTACTGCTGCCGAATTTTGCCAGTAGTGACAATCTCCTTGTTCTTAGTTCCTGTCTCTGTTGCCATAGCAGCCTGCAGCACCCAAGAGCAGGAACAATAAGGAAAGTCTGGCTCAGTGCAGATGGAATCTTGGGAAAATTTAGCTGCCAAACCCTAGAAGGTTTCTATTAAGATTGTATAATCTGAGATTTTTCAGACTTATAACTTGCTGGAGTTTTTCAAAAGAATTCAGTCTGAGATACACATCAGGCATGGGAAATTTGAGTTGGAAAGGTCAAAGTTCGGAAAAGTCATAAGAAACAGAAAACAGGCTCTTATAATAGTATGTGTTGAGAAACTTTTAATAGATCATGAACAGGCCATCTATATGCAATCAACCACTGAAGTCGCCTCTACGAGCTCGGCTTATAATATATGCATGTAAATATATAAAATGATAGAATTTTTACAATGAACATACTGTATATTCATGCCCCCAAACTAAATACAAATGTTGAATATGAAATCCTATGATTCAATAGAAAAGAAAAAAAAAGGTTTTGATCAAATCAAGAGTAACTTCAGAATTCAGAGATTTAGAAATAAAGTTTTCTCTCAGTTACAAAAATGTTAAACTGGAGTAACTCTGTGGACCAGATTCTGATCATTTTGTTCACAAGTAGCATTCCGCTCTGCAAGTAATCTCATTAACATCATTGGCTATATCTATAATACAAAAGTTAAGTTGACTTTATTAAGTCAATTTAATAAGGTCAACTTTAAGTCAACTTAACAAAAGTCGACTTAACTTTTGTAGTATAGACAGAGCCCATTTTCCACCTTATTAAATCCACTTAACACTTTAAGTGGACTTAATAAAGTGGATTCAGGTGCTAATTCCTGTCCATAGTGGAACCTAATAAGGTCGATTTAAGCATTAAGTCGACCTAAAATGAGTTGTTATTAGGTCAACTTAACTTTTCCTTAAGGAAATACTTAAGTTGATTTAAGGAAAGCCCAGTGTGGACATGGAGTAGTTTAAGTTGACTTAAGCCTCCTTAAATTGACTTAATTTGTAAATGTAGACACACCAATTGAGAGAACTCACAGGGTAAAGTATTTCTCAGTTATCAATAGGACTATCATAATTTTGCCTGTTTGAAATGAATAGAGTCATCATCAATTTATGTCACTTTAACTAACTGAAAGCCACATATGGTCTTTAATCACATTAAGATTATAATAGTAAAATACTTGAAAACATTTCAAGTCAGTTTGATTTAAAAATAACTCTGAGTTATAATATTTTGATCTAAATTGTTACCCAACTTCCTCAAAATGTATCAATGTTTGGCGTTCAGGTTTGGATCCATCTCCATTCCTTTCCTTTTTTATTATCTTACCAGCAAACAAAATTGCTAATCATAGCTTAGAATGGAAACATTAAAATAAATTATACAAATTTACAGACATATAATTGGTTTCACTGAGGCTAGGCTAATATGTTTTTCCTCCACTGGCTGCTGCCTTCTTTATCTGCTTGTCTTCATCAGACAGCTGCTACAGATGGGCCTTACCTAGAATAGTACCAGCCTGATTATATCAAATTGTGTTTATGAAAATTTTCTTTCTATGTGCAATGCAAAGTGTATTGGTATTCTACACTAAACACACTCAATGTTTCTATATGGGTATTCTCTTCTCCCATCTGCCATTGTTCTAAAATTGTGTTTAATATGAAAATAAATCACAGGGTACAACTAGAAGGTAATTCTATTGGACATTTATTCTATTTTTTTTTTTTTTGACATTTCAATTCTTTGTCACTAATGTACTGGAAATTAATTATCTCTGGGATGCCAGTGCATGTGCAAACACTTTTTTTGTTAAAAGTTTTATTTTCAGTTATATGACTCACCAGATTTCTATGAGCCTCCCTTTTGCCCAATCTCTGTGGTATGGTGTTATGATTTAAATTGTTATTTGCATAGACAACCTTATAGATGGTCCATTCTTGATCTATAAGAGGAAAACATAATTCAAACTCATTAAGAAAAAAATCTGAATTTCTAGGTTCAGAAAAAGAAAAGGAAATGGTTGTTTCTGCTCATGAAATGATAGGCAAATCCCTGATTAGTGCATGCAGCAAATTAAATAGAAGAATGGATTTACGAGGCCAAATTCTTACCAACTTTACCTTTTTAAGGTATATTCTAATAGCTTTATATTTAAAAGAAATATGTGTGAGTATACATCCGTATAGGCAAATATACACACACTTTTTAGAGTCTGCAGGTGAAATCCAAGCCTCCTTGAAGGCAATAATAATTCTCCTATTAACATCAAAGGAGCCAGAATTTCACAGTAAGTGTATTCTGAGACCAAAATAAAGCAAAGTTATTGATCCTGGAGGCCAAATTTAGGCTGCTAAGTAAGAGGTTGAAGTCTATAACCTCCATGGCAGCATTCTCTGAAATTCTTCTAATTCCATATGCTGGGCCAGTTAGACAGGCAGAACTTCAGAGCTATGATGTATGGATGAGATGATATGTAGGGAGCAGGGTTTTAGGTTTGTTTAGGAACTTGGGAATATTTTAGGACAGGAGTACTCTATACAGAAAGGATCGACTTCAGCTAAAGAAAAACAGAACCAGATTGCTGGCATGTAAAATTAAAAAGGTCAGAGAGAAGTTTTTAAACTAAACTTGAGAGGAGGCTGACAGGTGCAGAGAAGCACATGATTTGGACAGACACATCCCATAGTGAAGGGTCTATTGACAGGCTTTCTCCATATCTTAGTAAAAATGAGAGGGTAGCAGTTGATTATTATTAATGATCTCAATGATGGGAGCGTGCTTAGTAAGTTCGTGGATGACACCAAGCTGGGGGGAATGGTAGACATGTTGGAGGTCAGGTACAGGATTCAGGGAGACTTAGTCAAATTGGAACACTGAGCCAAAAGAAACCTCATGAGGTTCAACAAGGACAAGTGCAAAGTCCTGCATTTAGGACAGAAAAATCCCATGCACTGCTACAGGATGGGGACCGATCGGCTAAGTAGCAGCACTATAGAAAAAGACCTGGGGGTTATGGTGGACGGGAAGCTGGATATGAGCCAACAGTGTGCCTTTGTTGCCAAAAAGGCTAATGGCACATTGGACTGCATCAGTAGGAGTGTTGCCAGCAGATTGAGGGATGTGATTATTCCCCTCTATTCGGCGCTGGTGAGGCCGCATCTGGAATACTGTGTCCAGTTTTGGGCTCCCCACAACAGAAAGGATGTGGACAACTTAGAAAGAGTCCAGTGGAAGGCAACGAAAATGATTAGGGTGCTTGGGCACATGACTTATGAGGAGAGACTGAAGGAACTAGGCTTATTTAGTCTACAGAAGAGAAGACTGAGGGGGGATTTGATACCAACCTTCAACTACTTAAAGGGGTACTCCAAAGAGGAGGGAGCTAGGCTGTTCTCAGTGGTAACAGAGGACAGAACAAGGAGCAATGGTTTCAAATTACAGCTGGGGAGGTCCAGGTTGGATATTCGAAAACTCTTTCTCACTAGGGGGTGGTGAAGCATTGGAATGGGTTACCTGGGGAGGCGGTAGAATCTCCGTCTTTGGAGATATTTAAGGCCCGGTTACACAAAACCCTGGCTGCGATGATTTAGTGGGAATGGTTCTGCTTTTAGCAGAGGGTTGGACTAGATGACCTCAGGAGTTCCTTTCCAGTCCTATGATTCTATGATAAAGTACAGGTAGCAACTGAAGAGATATGAAAAAATTCCATTAAATTACATCACATGAAGAGAGTCAACTGCATATTGATAAATTTTATAAGTGTTTGTATATAGAGCTAGAAGACTAAAAGCTAAGAGGGCTGCACTACAATGTTTCTGACATTAAAAGAGGATATTGAAATAATAGGCATCACAGAAACTTGGTGGTTCTATCATCATTAATGAGTCATGCTAATGCCAAGCAAAATATGTGGGCATGAGAGTAGGTCATGCTGGTGGGAGAGTGGGACTATTTATGAAAGAAAGCATACAGTTAAATATAGTAACAACCTTAAATTGATCAAATAGAACCATAGAATCTCTACAAATGCACACTCCATGCTTAAATAATAGAGGTTATAGCATTAGGAGTGTAGTACCGTCTACCTGATCAGTATTGTGATGGTGACTGTTAAGTGCTTGGGAAGGTTAGAGTGTAAAAATAGAATACTCATTAAGAATGGGGGATTTCAACTATCTCCATATTGACTGAGTACATGTCACCTCAGAACAAAATGAGGAGAAAAAAATTCTAGGTACCTTTAATGACTGCATCTTGGAATAATTAGTCCTAGAACCCACAAGGGGAGAGGCAATCCTTGATTTAGTCCTAAGTGGAGTATATAAGATGGATAATTGAACTGCTTTGTACTAGCAACCATAATGTTAGAGGTCAGACTAGATGACGATATTGGTCCCCTTTTTACCTTAAAATCTATGAATCTATGTAATTAAATGTAACATCTCTGGGGGGGATACTAAAGAAATGCACCACCTTATCATTTAACTTCAAACAAATGAACAAACAAACCTATACAGAAATGAGGAAACTAGTTAAATGAAAATTAAAAGAATCACTAAGAGGATTGGTATCCAAATAGAAGTTAAAATTTAATGTACATGCACACACACTCACACAAAGAAAACAAAACAAAAAAAGCTATCATGGCTAGACAGTAGATTAAAAGAGATGCTAAAGACAATAAGACATCTTTAAAAATTAGAAGTCACACCCTACTAAGAAAAGGAGGATAAACTCTGGTAACTGGAAATTGTAGGGAGAAGGGCAACAAAAATTATTAGAGGTATAGAAGAGTTTCCAGGTGAGAAGACATTAAAAAGACTGGGCCTTTTCAGTTTGAATAGAGATACCTAATAGACCATCCAATTAAATTAATGAGCAGTAGGTTGAAACCAAATATAAGGAAGTACTTTTTTACACAAAGAACAATCACTTTGTGGAACACAGTGCCAGTTGTGAAAGCCAAAAGTATAATTGGTTTAAAAAGAATTAGGTAAGTTCATGGAGGATAGCTTCATCCATGGCTAGCATTCAATATGGCCAGGGAAATAACTCCATGCTCAGGATGTCCCTAGACTTCTGACTACTTGATGTTGGTAGTGGACAACAAGAGATGGATCATTTGCTAATTGCCCTTTACTATTCATTCCCTTTGAAACACCTGGTTTTGGCCACAGTCATAAGACAGGATACTAGGTAAGACGGATCTGACCCAGTACGACTACTCTTCTTAAAATATCTTTTTTCTTGAGTTTAAGTTAAAATAATGAATATTGATCTATTATTTAATGACTAAAGGAGAAAAATATAGTTTTCCCAGAAATCACAAATGGTACAACACCAGGAAATTCAGTTATAAATTTACTCAAAGAAGAAAGAAACAATGACATTGCACTGATAACATCACCCTAACAATCTTTACTTTGTTCCAATTCAATAACCTTTTATTCTACAAGCCCAAGAATCTGTTTTTTCCCCCTTATAAGATTTTTCCTCCTTAAATATTTACTTCAACTAAACCTTAAATATACTGGGAACTATGGATGTGCCTTACATCGGAGAATCAGGCAACTTTTTAGGTGTGATGAACATTTTACGTATCAAATGCCATCAATATTTTGATAATTTCCTTAATGATATTTCATCATTTTGGAGTAAATAGTCATTTTGGGGTAAGAGATGTAAAAGCTTATCTTTTACCAACAACTGAGAATAGTCTTAAAGAAAAGCAGTTTTCTATAGCCATGTAAATCCAGGCTCACTTTGTAGTCAATGATGTAGTAATGTATAATGAATCTATCAACAAAAATAAAGCACTTTGTTTAGATCATTTTTCAATAAGGGAATCACAAAAGACAATTAAGATGTGTGTTTCTTTTGAGGATTGGATACTCTTCTGAGGTAATATTCATCTGGCCCTACTGAAGTCAATGGGATCAGGCTTTCTCCTCTCCTTTTTGTTTGTTATAGGAATGAGTGAAAGTTGTTTAGATGATAGAGATGCTCAGCTGCTATGAAATTAGCATAGCACGAGATAAGAAAACATAAAACAGAATAATACATAGCCAGATTATTAGTACTAATAGTAGAAGTAGGGTAAAGGTAACTTTGAATTTCCATGCTAGTGCTTGTATATGTTTTGTAAATCAAAGCTTTATTTTATTTTATTTTATTTTCCTTAGAGAGTTAACATTTACAACTCTAATTCTAGACTAACTCTGCATGCACACACTTTTAAAAAGTCTACATGGCAGGCATCTTTTAGAGCTATTTCTTATACGAAGGTAACTTTCCTTTATTTACCAAAAAGCATCTCAATAGGAAAAACTGACTAAACTTCTTTTTAGTTTAGTCTTTTTTCTAAACTATTCTACAGCAGTGAAAATGTATTGCAATTTCTCATAGATAAGAAGCTGTGATAACTATACAATGAAATTCATTTTATATATGTGAATAGAATTTTCATCAAAAGTATACAGTGCTTAAACTTCCTTTGTTGTCTTTTCATATAACACCTTTCTCTAGCATGAAACAAAACATACTGCTGTAGGGTCAGGTCTCAATAGTTAATCACTTATTCTTGAAAGGTACATGGGGTTATATTTGAAAGGACAGTAGATTTAACTGTTGACAAGATGAAAGCTACCAAGATCGATGACTCTTAAGAGGTCATGATATTGGAATAAAGGTTAGCAAGAGAGATCTTTTCATATTGTCTATTGCTAGGCACTTGTTTTAATTCTATAGAATTTATAGTCTGTCCAATGTGCCCTTTTTATATTCTAGTATCTTTAATTGGTGAAAGACATAAATAACTGAATGCTCTCTATTTCCTAAGATTATTTTTCTGAAAGAAGTAGTAATGACTAAGTAAATAATCCTGAAAGATAAAACTTGATCAGTGTGATAAATATTTTGTCTCATGTGAAACTGGGTATGGTGAATAAACAAGAGGGGGATTTGAGTGATCTGGTACTCAGACAAGCTAGCACCAGAAGAAGGCAGGCAGTGAGATCACAGATCATATCTGAGTTTTAGAAATCTCTTTAAAATGTTTTTCCCATGTTATCAAACTTTCTAATAGCAAAACTAAGACTTTATTATTAGATCTTTTAAAATTGGTTTACTGAAATATATTTTAATATTTATTCATATTTTGTACTATTTACTATTTATCCTGGTAATGTTTTGTTTTATGCATTTGTGCAATGCTCTATGTGTTGTATCTATGGAATCAGTTTGGGGCATAGGTCGGAAGAGAAGGGATGAAAAGTCTATTTCCAAAGGTGAGTTATCTCTTTCTGTCACTGCAGAGAAAGGCAAGAGCAAAGATTATAAGAACACACTCTTGATGGTCTTAGATAGAAGTTTTAATGCAAATTCAACTCTCAAGTAACAGAGAAAGTCTGCAGAGCAGATTCAAAGTTGGTGTAAATTGTCCTAGATCTACTGACTAAAGTGGAACACTGACAATTTTCACACGTTGAGAATCGTTCCGATGAGGCACAGGCAAAGAAGAGGTGATAGAACAAGAGCCTGGAGTATGGACACAGCACTGCAACACAGAGCTTTTTTTGTGAAAATCAGTCATAAGCTAACTAGAAAAATGTCAAGGATTTGAAAGAGAGGCTTAATTGCATCTCTTGTACCAATGATGTTGAATTTGATCCCATGCAATGGATTTCATTTAATTTCATATTCTTATTTAAAGGACATTTACAAAGGGCCAGGGGTCTCATGTGGCCACCAGAGTTACTTCCTGTGGCCCACAACAACACCTGGAATTTGTAAAATAATTATAATTTATAATGTAAAATTTTAAGTGTGTTTATTTGCTTACTCTTTGTCTTTCTGATGATACCACTATCTTGACTTTTAATAACATACTATATTACAATGCTCTTCTCCCCCCCCCCCCCATTTTTTACTATTTTACTATACTTTTGCATAGTTGTTTAAAAAGGTTTCAATGGCATGACCCTTGGGTCAATATCCTGGTCCTCATGTGACCCTCATGGTGATTTGAGTTTGAGATCCCTGAACTAGATGGTGTCTTTAGGCACAGCCAGGAGCAATGCTTGCTTTTTAAGTTGCATCACTTCATGAGTGGCTGCAGGAAACATTTTGTCTCAGACTGTAGAATTTACAGATTGAGACCCCAATCTTCCAACTGAATTCACATGGGCACAGAGTTCCATTCATTCAGATACAATTCCTCAGGCAAGGCTCAGGAAGAAAAATGACATACAGAACATGAGGGGGAAGAGAATATTTAAACCTGGAAATGTTGCAGTTTAGGAATTTGTTTCATTCTTAATCAAAGCAATAGAAAGAATTTTGAAATTTTCCACAAAAAAAGAGTTGGATCAGTTGAAATTTTGACCTATTTTTTATAATATAAAATAAGACTTTTCCTAACAAAAAGTAACTTAAAATTTCAAAACAGCCTTATCAAAATTGTTTTTCCCTCCTCTCTTTTACTTTTTTTTTTTTTTTTTCCGAAACTAAATTTTGTCAAAACTGATGTGTTCTTGTAGGAAGTTTTGGTTCTGATAAAACTATATATTCTGATATTAAAAAAAAAAAACCAAAAAAAAAAACCCTTCCCTTGAAAAATGTTCAACCAGCTCTAAATATAATCAAATATAGATAAGATTTATATTCTCTTGAAATGTTTTAATTTATATTTTGATTATTATAAATAGATGAAATAACTGCCAAATATTACCACCTGCATCTCAAACCAGCTACCAAAATTGATTGCCTTTTTTTTCTTACTGGTGTGTCTTCCTTAAATTGAGAAAGATGCACACATATGTGGTTAGTGTATCAGGGGTGGCACAACTGATAAATAATTAACCTTAAATTAGAATGATTTTTTTTTTAAAAAAGTTAATGAGGTGGTTGCTAGAGTAATTAGGGCTCAACAGGAACTTGAAGCATAGATTATATAAGGATAATACATGACAAATGGCACAGCACATGGTCTTTTAATGCACTATTAAATTGCAACTGTCCCGGGTAAAAGAAATATACATAAAGACTCTCAGGAGAACTTAAAGTAATATATCATTGTCTCATACATAATAGCTACCTGCCAACACAGAGCTTCATTCAGAGCAATAATTCAAATTAAATAGTAGTTTTCAATTGTCTGTGCATCCATACTGCTGCTACTGAACATCTTTTATGCATTCACTAGAAAGGTTACTTCTAATCAGGTTACATGAAATAACTATGTATAGTAATACAAATCATGAAGCATTTGGTAAGTGTTTTTAAAGCAGTTCAACCAGAAAAGACAAAGAAGACTGATACAAATTTAGGTATTTGCTCATTTAAATGGTTTTGTGGAAAATTACAATTACAATTTTTGACAGTACAAAGTTGCATATTTTTACAGGATGCAGAATAGATGAATGTGTAGAGATTTGGATTCCATGGTGTTTCTCAATATATACTAGCTGTGCCAATAATTAGTAGTGTGACTTTGTGACAGATATTTGAACCATCAGTGCCTCAGTTTCTCCATTTGTAAAATGGAGAGGAAAACAAATCTCAAGTTCATAAATCTCTTTGGAAAGCACTGAAAAAATCTCTAGTCTTTAATTTCAATTTACTCTTTTTTGTGAAAGAAGAAACAACAAAAATATGTAAAGACAAAACCTGAACAAAGTTGCAAATACATAAATAAAAAAGAAAGAATCCAACACATTCTAGTCACTATTTAGAAAGGTGTCAGAATAGTTTGATAATGTTTATTTAGTACTTAGGAACTTACATAAGTTGAAGAATCCTAGTATGTTACCAAAAGAAATTTTTGTTTCAAGTTTCATCCATGTGGAATTTTAATGTTCTTAATACTCTAAATTATACATCAGTGAAAGCCAAAAGTGCTTTGCAGTTTGCAGGAATCATTTGGCAGCACTTTGCAGATCATTCCCTTTCTTGTAATCTATAAATCGATCATTCTTACTATCTAGATGAGAAAATCCATTCATCTGAGTGCTAAATTTAATGATGTGTTCTTCTCTGTTCACCATATATCTAACTGGTTTTTGGCATTCCAAGGCGAAAATGATAGAAGTTACATTTCAATATCTAGGTAAATGCTAAATAAATTAAAAGCAATTTCTTCCATCCTTTCTCTTTATAAATCTGTCTTAAATTAAAACAGATACAAGGAAATATTTTTCATGCAACAAACAATTATACTCTGGAACTCACTGACTCAAGATATCAGTGAGACCAAGAATTGAGCAGGATTCCAAAAAGGAATGGTCATTTCTCTGGCCATTTAGACCACTCTTGAAGGCAGGAATACTGAAGCAGTGGGACTGATGTAGTGTGACAGTTCCTGAGTTTCTAAACTCCATCACAGCCTCGTTTAAGGTTGGATTTCGCAAAATCTTGAGGTTCTCCTGTAAGGCGCTGAGTGCCTTCAACTTCTAATAATTTCAGTGGGATTGTTGATGCCTAACACTTTGCAAAAGGTCCTCAGGATCTTACAGGGATTGGGGTCCAAAGAAGGCTGACAAATTAAATCTTGGTGACCATTGTATTTAATTTTAGTGGTAGCCTTGGAAAGATATAGTTTTATAGTTATAGTTTTTTTGTTGTTGTTGTTTGTTTGGGTTACCCCCTCCTCCCCCATAAATAGGCTGGCTCCTGATCACCACTTAGTTGCTGTTATTGTTTATTGATTTCTTTCTATTAGCATAATGGCTAGGGGTGCATCTAAACTGGCAAGTTAAGTCAACTTAAGGAGGCTTAAGTCAACCTAAACAAAGCCATGTCCACACTGGGCTTTTATTAAGTCGATTTAAGCACTTCCTTATGTCGACTTAAGGAAAGCTTAAGTCGACATAATAACACCTAGTTTTAGGTCAACTTAAAGTTTAAGTGGACTCCTTAAGTTGATTTACAACCCGTATGGATGGGGATTAGTGCCTACATCGACCTTATTAATTAAACTTAAAGTGTTAAGTCGACTTAATAAGGTCGACAAGGGGCTCGGTTTACACTAGAAAAGTAAGTCAACTTTGTTAAGTTGACTTAATAAGGTCGACAAGGGGCTCGGTTTACACTAGAAAAGTAAGTCAACTTTGTTAAGTCGACTTAATAAGGTTGACTTTCAACTTAAAGTTGACCTTATTAAGTCAACTTAACAAAGTTATCTTAACTTTTCTAGTGTAGACATAGCCTAGGAGTCCTAATTATTACCAAGCCTCCATGTGCTATGTGGTAATCAAACACAAAACAAAAAGGCAGTTCCTGCCCCAAAGACCTTACAATGCAAGTGCAAGTAGATTCAAAAGACCTTGAAGGTGATATGGGGTAAAGTATCTTCTTCCTTTATGCTTCTAGCCAGCTTGGCAGATTTCTAAATCACAAATAATTTTTCATTTGGACTTTCATTTGCTACTGGTTTATTCTCCAGTAAATCATGTTTGCTTTGAGCCTGTAATTGTAGTCCCACTGAAGTCAATAGGATTCCACTACATAAAATTAAGCAAGAGCTTAATTTTTTTGCTGAACTGAGGCCTTAAAGCATATCTGGGTATGGGGCTGATGGTAAGAGAAAAAGAAAATTGTGGTTATGATGTAGGACAAAAAATCATCATCTTTCCATAGAGTTTACATAAAAACTCAAAAGATATTTTTTCTTTCCTTTCCTTTCCCTCAGTTTGCCATAATAACAAAAGGGGGTCTTCCCCCCAAGATTAAAGAAAAGAAAATAATTTCTATGGAAAAAGGTGTTTCCTTATCAATAGTGTTGGAAAATTCTTATGGGAACAGCAGCTTGAGAAAAATATCAATGGAAATTGTGCTAACAAATTAATTCTTTAGCAATCACCACATTAAAGACCAGACATATTAAAGATTTTTCTAGAGCCTTTTCACTGAACATTTATTTCCTACTGAATGTTATCTTGCTGTTCCTGAGCCTGCAATGGGAAGATTTCTGAAAATCGCATGAACCAAAAAGCCAAATTAGCATAATGAGAATTTGATGTTTTATCTCACTTGCCTACATAGGCTTAGTAAAAAAGCATGTGGCAAATATGTGTATAAAATACTTATATAACCATTAATGAGTACACAGTACATCTAACCTTTCTTTAACTATATTCATTCTTTCTTACCCACCTGAATCCCATCCTACAGCTAGGCCTATCCCTATCTCAAATTATTATTTTTTCCTTTCATCCCTTTTAATCCCATATAGAGTATGTGTTGTATACAATTTCAACCCTTCAGTAACTACAGAGCAGCAGCTCCTACTGTTCAGCTACTCCCTTTTTAATTTCACTGGCTGAATGGGTGGAGCTTAAGGTGATCAGTGAGTGTAGGTCTGGGAATAAGTAACATGTCTTATTTCTCAATACGATCTTGGAGCCCAAACTACAATGAGTTCCTCCAGGGCAGAACCTTATACCCATATAAAGCTTGTTGCATGATAAAGTCCTTAGACACCTACCAGATTAAAGCAGACTGGGGACATTTGCTCTGTATCTGGATGACAGTTTCACTATTGATCTCAACTCTGATCCAGGTTGACTGACAAATTCAGTTAAATTAACTCTAGATGGACTCTAGCAAGGATTTTTTCCCCCTTTAATTCCTTAGACTCCAGACCAAAGAAGGAGGACTCAAAGCCCAGAGCACATTTCCTGTTGCTTAGGTTTCTTCATGTACAAGCATGATCTTCACATTATCTGTTAACAGGATAAAATGTATGTGACATTAGGTTATTGGCAGAAAACCTTTCAAGTACAGCACTGCAGATCCGCAGGTATCTGCTTCATATCCATGGGTATCCGCAGCCGCAAATACAGCTCAGATGTCCGCAGACCCATTGCTGCGGATGGGAGATCGGATGTGGATTCTCTTTTTATCTGCCCAGGGTGGGGTTGATCACTGCAGCTGCTGCCTCTGCCACAGCTGTGGAGACAGTCAGCAAGCAGGGAACAAATGAGGCACTCCAGTCAATCCTAGTTTAGCTCTGTTGCACTCTGCCAGCCAATCAGAGACTTTCATTCATGGGAGCTCAGTTTACCAGCTAGTCCCACCTCTGACTCTAGGAGCCCCAGCAACTCCTCCCTTCTGCCCCCTCCCCTCTCCCCATCAGCCAGACAGACACTCTGCTTCTATACTCAGAGCAGGAGCTGCTGCAAGGTGGGGGTGGTGTGGAAGTGAATGGACATAAACCCCAGCAAGCTGATCCCAGATTGGATACAGGCTGACACTGAGTGGATACGGGTTGGATGTAGATCCACATTTTTGTATCCGTGCAGGGCTCTACTTTCGAGCAAAGTGAAAACAAGCAAAACAGGACAGAGTGGTGGAGGAGAGGGGATATCTCATAAATACTTTGTATTTGGGGCTTGTCTATGCTGAAAATGCTGCGTCAATCACCACGGATTGATGCAATGGGATTGATTGAGTGGCCAGTGTAGACCCACTCAATTGATCACAGAAACACTCTCCCATGAACTCAGTAACTCCACCTCTACAAGTGGAGTAACGCTGTGTCAACAGGGGAGCCTTTCAAGTCAACGTAGCTGAGTAACCACATTGCGGTAAGTGAAAACAACTAAGTGGATGGGAGGTACACATTTTGTGGCATGCAGATTGCGTATCTCCTGTCAACTTTGCCCCACAGTGTATAGGTAGGCCTTGCAAACCCATTTAGAAAATCTCCCAGGTAAAAACACATACTGGGGCATTTAATATATATATATATTGAATGACAAACTAGAAAGAAAAAGAACAGAGAAGTAAAAACTAACCACAAAATGTGAAGCTGGTACAGGACAACTGTTGGATTGCAATCAGATTTTATTTTAAGAACTTTACTATCTTGTAACTTTTATTAAACAACTATTTGCATTCCAATCAAATAGTTCAGAAAAACTGACATACATTTTTACACTAAGTATTTTTTTAATTAAAGTTAGAGTACTGTATTTACAGCAACAGAGTATATAAGATAATGGATCTTGTTCTGATGCTCTTTAGTAGTGGCTTCAAATTCCAATGTTCTGCATTCATTTTTACATTTACAGATCATTTGGGGGACATGTATTTACATATGTCCTATTCCTGGAACTTCTACAGATTTCAAGAAGAATGCTTTATATAATCTGACACCATTATTATTATATCATTATTTTGTATTCGTGCAGCACCTTAGGCCCATAGTCATGGACCAGGACCTCGTTGTGTTAGGTGCTATATAAACACAGAACAAAAAAATAGGTCCTATCCCAAAGAACTTACCATTTAAGTATTAAACAAGAGAAAAGAAATTGACATGGACAGACATGGAAATAAAAGAAAACAATGGCTGCGTCTACACTGGCCAATTAAGTCGACTTAAGCTTGGCTTAAGTCAACTTAATTGGCCCTGCATCTTCATTACACTTTGCCTAACTCGACTTAAGCAGCTTGCTTAAGTCGACTTAGGCAAAATAAAGTCGACTTCCTAACACCTCCTCCCTAATCAATCTAAGGCTTAAGTCGACTCTCTAGAGTTGACTTAAGCCAGTGTAGATG
>ML685832.1:9830353-9847774 GCA_007922175.1 Pelusios castaneus
AAAAAAAAAAAAAACTTTTAAAAATTAATTTGAAATAAAATCCTTTCTAAAAATTAAATTTCAAATCAAAATTCATTCAAATTCAATTAATTAAACCAAATTAATTAATTCTATTTACAATCTCTTTAACTTCAGTTAATGCCTATAATTTCTGTTATGTGGGTTTGCACAAAAATTTTATTCAGAAACAGTTTTGCACATGGATTGAAAATTTTGCACACAAGCTGCCAAACCTTAGAGGGAACATTGGTGGGACATCATTTTACTAGATTTTACTACAAAATATATAGGAAAGTGAGAATAGGGTGAGGTGGTGGGGGTCTATCATTATATGTGAGGAAAAAACATAGTAATGATTTTAAATGAATCATACAATGCTATGCTGTTTCTATCCAGAATGGTAACAGTGATTTTGAAATGGTCAGGGAGATTAGAGAAGTTACAAAAATAGAAAACCCAATAGCAATGGAGGATTTCAACTATCCCCATTTTGACTGGGAACATGTTGCATCAGACTGAGATGCAAAGATAAAATTTTCTAGACATCATTAACAATTGCTTCTTGTAGATGGTAGACCTGAAACTCCAAAGAAGAGAGGCTATTTTTAATTTAATTTTAAGGGGAGCACAGGATCTGGTTCAAAAGGTGAATAGAACTGAACTGTTCAGTTATAGTGATCATAATATAAATTAATTTAACATCCATATAGGGTGGAAAATATCCACCACAGTAGCATTTAACTTCAAGAAGGGGAATGACACAAAAATGAGGAGGCTACTTAAATGGAAATTAAAAGGAACAATCAGAAGAATGAAATGTCTGCAATCTAAATGAAAAATTTTAAAGACATCTTAACAGAGACTCAAACTATATATGGCTAAACAATACAGTAAAAGAGGAGCTAGGTGACAAAAATACATCTTTTGAAAACCGAAAGACAAATCCTACTGAGGAAAAGAGAAACAAACTTTAACATTGAACAACTAGGAAACTTTTTTTGAAAAACAACAGAATTTTTTTAAAGATGATCAGAAGAAGGAAATCTGTGAAACAACCAGTGGGGCCCCTGGATAACAAAGATGGTAAAGGAGTTCTCAAGAAATTCAAGGCATTTGCAGAGATGCTAAATTAATTTTTGCATAGGTTTTCACTGCAGAGGAACTGAAGAAGTTTCCATCACTTGAGCCATTCTTCTTAGGTGACCGACCTGAGAATCGGTTCCAGATTGAGGTATAAATAAAAGTAAGTTTAGAACAAATTGATAAATTAAACTATAATAAATTACCTGTAGCAGATGATATTCACCCAAAAGTGCTTACAAAACTTAAATATGGAACTGCAGGACCACTAACCTATCACTTAAATCAACCTCTGTACCAGAGGTCTGGCAGATAGCTAAAGTAACACAATTTAAAATATATATATATATATTCATAGGCAATCATGGTAATTATATTCCATTAAGTCAAACCTCAGAAAGACACAAAGTGGGTGAAAATATGGTAAAGAATAGAATTATCAGATACATAGATGAACATGATACATTGGGGGAGAGTCAACACAGTTTTGTAAAGGGAAATCATGCCTCACCACTTTATTAAAATTGAGGGGGTTAAAAAAATGTGATGCAAATGTGATGTAAGACTTTCAGAAAACCTTTGGCAATCTCTCCCACCATTGTTTCTTAAGCAAAGTACGAAGTTATCGGATAAGAGAGAAGGTTCTCTCATGGATAAGTAACTGATTAAAAAACTGGCAACAAAAGGTAGGAATCACAGGCTATGTCTACATTACAAAAAGTTAGGTTGACTTTGTTAAGTTGACTTAATAAGGTTGACTTTAAGTTGACCTAAAATTGACTTTCTTAGGTCGACATAACAAAGTGGTTTCCCTTAACTGGGATTTAGTAATTCAACCTAACTTCCCTTAGGTCGACCTAAGAAAGTGGACTTATTTGTCCACACTGGGTTTAGGTCAACCTGAGGAAGGGTTAGGTCGACCTAAGGAGGGTTAGTTTGAATACCCTGCGGTTCTTATTAAGTTGACCTAAGCATTCATTAGGTCAATTTAAGGAAGCCCCTTAAATCGACCTAAAGAAAGCCTAATGTGGATAGGGATTAAGTTAGGTCGATTTAAGGCTACTTAAGTCAACCTAACTTGCCAGTGTAGACATAGAGATAGAATAATAGAAGATTAGGGTCAGAAAAGACCTCATGAGGTCATCTAATCCAACCCTCTGCTTAAAACAGGACCAACTCAAATAAATCATTCCAGCTAGGGCTTTGTCAAGCTAAGCCTTAAAAACCTCTACAAATGGAGATTCCACCACCTTCCTAGGTAACTCATTCCAGTGCTTCACCACCTTCTTAGTGAAAATCTATTCAACCTAGACTTCCCACACTGCAATTTGAAATCATTGTTCCTTGTTCTGTCATCTGCAACCACTAAGAACAGCCTAGCTTCATCCTCTTTGGAACCCCCTTCAGGTACTTGATGGCTACTGTCAAATCCCCCCTCAAGATTTTATATATGAAAGATGATACACATTCTTGTGGGGAACACTGTCATCAGCAATATCAGTAAAAGAAATAAAAGTAGAAAGTGCCTGAAGATATCCTTTTGCAAAAAGAACAACTTCTTTGGGCTGAGTAGCTCTGTTGGTGAAACTGTAGGTGATAGCCAGAGGTATTTGGATTAATTCTTTTAAAGTCATCTATGTTTCTTTTTTCTGTTTTATCTGAATAGTGCAGCTTGCTGGCTCCATAAAGTGTTGTTGCCTATAAAAAAGTGTCAGTTAAAAAGGATTTTAATTATGTTTTTGGTTACTTAAACAATATCAAATACTTTCCTTTAGACAATGGTGATTCTATCACCTTTGTATGATCAAAAATCACAACAACTTTTCCATTTCTTTAACATAGACAACTGGAAAATACTTATTTTCTTTTATTTCCAATCAAGAGTTGTTTATTACTTTATTTAAAAACAAAAACAAACAAAAAAACAACATTATTTTTAAGGAAAAAGACAATGATCTGCACAAGTTTATATTCATTGAAAGGCAAAAAATCCTATGTGTAAAGGCTTACTCCTATCGAGAAAAATCTTGCTTGATCTTCCTGATGAGTAGATTATTACTCTCTATGAGTAAGGGAGCACATTCAGAGCCTTCAAAAATGCTTTTGGATGAAAGATGTTAGTATAAATATAAAATATTATCATTCAAGGTCAGATTCAAATCCCCTTGCTCAGGTTGGGTTGCACTTTACCCCAGAAATAACTCCACTGAGTGAAATCTTAATCCAGGTGATGTCAGTGGCAATCTCATTAACTTCAGTGGGATAATCTGTTGAGCAACATGTTAACCCGATATGAGAAACCAATTGTGGTCAGAGGGCTGGCTGTCATGGAGGTCATGGAAGTCAAAGCTTCCATTCGGGCGAGACATACCGGCTGCTGCTAGCCCTGGGGATCAGACGAGTAATGGTTCCAGGGGTAGCTTCCTGGGGGAAGCCTGAGCATGGCTGAAGAAGTGGTACCATAAGCAGACCAGAGGCATCAGAGAGTGTTCCCAAGGCCCTTGGAACAGCAGATGATCAGGGTCCCCTGTTGCTCTTGCTGCTGGGGCTGACTTTTGGCCCTCAGGATCCCTCAGAACAGTGATGTCCTGGGAGCCATTAAAATTTAGTCAGGGGTACTTATAGCAAAATGGATCAGTTCATGAGGCAGTAATTTTTTGTTTATTGCCTGTGACCTGCCCATGTTTTTTACTAAAAAAAATCACATTACTAAATCTTAGCCTTAAATATGTTTATGCATATTATGCTTTTAGTGCAAGTGCTACAAGAAGTTACTAATTTATATAACAATATCTTTAGGAAGAAGAAAACCTTTGACATAGGGTGCGTCTACACTTACAAATGAAGTCGACTTAATTTACTCTGCGTCTACACTTTCCTTAAGTCAACCTAAGCAGCTGCTTAAGTCGACTTAAGGAAAAATTAAGTCGATTTTATAAAACTTCCTTTTAAGTCGACTTTTTTGGTTAAATCGACTTTAGAAAGTCGACTTAGCCAGTGTGGGTGTGGAGTAGCCCTAAGTCGAGTTTAAGTCGACTTAGGGGGCTCCAGGGCTTCCCCACTGCCCTCCCTGCCAGGGTGGCTGGCACAGCCACAGCCTGGCATGTCCCCCCAAAGGGCAGGGCTCTATACCCTGCCCCTATGCCCTGCCAGGTTCCCTGTCCCCTTCAGCCCCCATTGTACCAAGGTACAATGGGGGAAAGGCTGAGCCCCCTGGCACTTGACTAGGGGTGCCCCCACTGCCACTGTGGACCTGTGTGGACACTATAGGTCGATTTTGTAGGGTCCCCTCTAAGTCGACTTAAAATTTAAGTGTGGACATGCTAAGTCGACTGAACAAGCTAAGTCAGCTTAAATTCGAGTTTGTTAAGTCGACTTAGCTATGTCGACTTAAATTAACAAGTGTAGACATAGCCATAGAGATTGTGGCATGCTAAACGTTGGGGATGGAGGAATGTGAAGTCATTCCCACTAGAGTTAGAATTTTCCGTACTGATCATACCACAAGATGGAGACTTTTGAAGCGTAAGGCCCTTGTAAATCTGAATTATGCATCTCCTTTTTAGACTGACTCAAATCAGTAACAGGGAGTTAATGGGAGATATCACAGGATTTTACAGTAACTATCACAAGGTTTGAAAAATCCTCCTAAGAACTACAGAACATAAAACATACTGTGCTTCTGCTTCTAGATTCATCGGACATTTTGATTTCCTCTCCACCTTTTATGTGTTTTAGGACATTTTAATAATTTTTCAAATTTTTTTTTAAAGCCACAATGCAGTACAGGTAATATGTTAATACCTAGTGATCATAGTCAAGGCCTCAGTGTGTGCTTTAGGAACACAGATTCATAGGCTATGTCTATGTGGATCGAAAACTGGCTAGATCAGTGGGCTCAGCGGGTAGGAATCAATGGCTCGATGTCTGGTTGGCAACCGGTAATGAGTGGAGTCCCCCAGGGGTCGGTCCTGGGGCCAGTTCTATTCAACATCTTGATTAATGATCTTGATGATGGAATAGACTGCGTGCTTAGTAAGTTTGTGGATGACACCAAGTTGGGGGGAACGGTAGATACTCTGGAGGGCAGGGACAGGATCCAGGGAGACTTGGACAAATTGAAACACTGGGCCGAAAGAAACCTCATGAGGTTCAACAAAGACAAGTGCAAAGTCCTGCAGTTAGCACGGAAAAATCCCATGCACTGCTACAGGCTGGGGACCGATAGGCTAAGAAGCAGCACTGTAGAAAAGGACCTGTGGATTATGGTGGACAGGAAGATGAATATGAGCCAATAGTGTGCCTTTGTTGCCAAAAAGGCCAATGGCATATTAGGCTGCATCAGTAGGAGTATTGCCAGCAGATCGAGGGATGTGATAATCCCCCTCTATTCGACACTGGTCAGGCCGCATCTGGAATACTGTGTCCAGTTTTGGGCTCCCCACTACAGAAAGGATGTGAACAAATTAGAAAGAGTCCAGCAGAGGGCAACAAAAATGATTAGGGGGCTGAGGCACATGGCTTATGAGGAGAGACTGAAGGAACTAGGCTTATTTAGTCTACAGAAGAGAAGACTGAGGGGAGATTTGATAGCAACCTTCAACTACTTGAAGGGGTGCTCCAAAGAAGAGGGAGGTAGGCTGTTCTCGATGGTAACAGAGGACAGAACAAGGAGCAATGGTTTCAAATTACAGCTGGGGAGGTCAAGGTTGGATATTAGGAAAAGCTTTCTCACTAGGAGGGTGGTGAAGCATTGGAATGGGCTAACTAGGGAGGTGGTAGAATCTCCATCTTCGGAGATTTTTAAGGCCCGGTTAGACAAAACCTTGGCTGGGGTGATTTAGTGGGAGTGGTCCTGCTTTTTAGCAGGGGGTTGGACTAGATGACCTCGTGAGGTCCCTTCCATCCCTATTATTCTATGATTCTATGATACACTTGCAAAAGCTAGTTCTAATTACTTAATTCAAGCTATCTAATTCTAACTAATTTTAGTTAGTTCAAATTAACTTAATTCAAACTAGCATGGCCCCACTAGAAACTTAATTTGAACTAGCCATGGCCATGCAGGGCACTTGCTTAGTTCAAATTAGTCAGTTGCAGGAAGGTCAATTTGCCGATTAGTTCGAACTAAGCAGTTAGTTCAAACTAACATGGCCACATTGGATTAGTTTGAACTAACTAGTTCGAATTAACCATTAATTCGAACTAAGCAATTGAATTTATTAGTTCGAATTAAGGAAGCCCTGAGTTCAAAAACTAACTTGCAAGTTAGACGTAGCCATAGATTTTAAGATCAGAAAGGACCAATGTAATCATCTAATGTGACTTCCTGCATAATACAAGCCAATTAACCTCCTGCCCACACCTGCAGTAGACTCCTAACCTATGATTGAGTTACTGAAAGTCCACAAATAATGGTTTAAATTTTAGAGTTCAAGGTACAGAGAAACCACCAGCAAGTGACCTATATTCCATGCTACAGAGGAATGTGAAAAACCCCCAGGGTCCCTGCCAATCTGCCCTTGTAGAAAATCCCCTCCTGACTGTATATATGGCAATCAGCTAATCTCTGAGCACCCCTTTTAACATTTCCTATAACAAAACTGTGCCATTGCTGATGACTCAAAAGCTTCAACCTGTGCATGCCATCCCAGAGGACTAGTCCCTTCCCCAGGCAAAATGAACAAAACCCCTCCGATATCCTGAAAAAGTACAAACAAAACGCTCTTTCAATAAGGCTTTTAATCTTTAGTTTTCCTGGGAGGCTTAGGCTGTAGCCTTTTTTAAGACTATTGCATCTCAGCTATGAAATAACACATTTTAAGGGCAATTGAACAACCTGAGAAATTCCCCATTGGATGAGCAGCACCAAATTATTTAGAACAGGTGTTTCTTATAATGATGATACCCTGGGGAAAATGTTATGCTCAATAGGCTTCAAATTTACATTGGCTTCTATTTGCACATAGATTTGAATGGGAATGAGAAATGGTGAAGTGCCTGTATGTTTGAGCAGAGGGAACTGAGTCGTGTGTGTGTGTGTGTGTGTGAAATTTTCTGAACAAATCCTTTCCATGCAACATTGATACTGTTTCTTTGCATTTATAGATTTCTACATTATAATATACCACTGTTTATATAAAGTAAAAATGTATATTAGAAAAATAATTTGGAGGGCACATGACAGTAATGCAGAAAATGTGGTAAATGTTGTGATGTTAAGGAGATGAGAAATTACCAGAAAAGCATAGCTGTGTTAAGGGGCTGTTATGAGTACCCCATAAACTGGCCGCCACGTCCCTTGTGATATAAAGTCATAAGATGCTGTTTACCAGATACTTCCCCCAGGTCACATAGAGATTGTTTACTAGAGATGCTCCCTAGGTCACATAGAGAAACCATACCAGATGCTCCCCCCAGGTCACGTACAGAAACTGTTTAGGCTTGTGAGCATCAACATGCTTTATTCGGACCCTGATTCGCTCTCAGCCAGCTCCCAAAGGGGTGGGTCATCCCCCTCGCCCATGTGAGGGCATCTGGAGGGCAAGTCAATCATGGCTGCTCTGCCCCCCTCGCCCCAGGGGTGTAGAAGGCTCTGACCCGGAACCTAGAGAGCTGGTGAAAATTCCTTTGGCCAAATAAGGACAGGAGGAACCGGTCAGCCCCTCACCCCCAAATTCCTGCTGCAGAGAAATCTGGCCAATCACAGCCCTCGGCAGGAAGCAGTGGCCTAGGCCATAAAAGCTACCATGCCACATGGAGCAAAGAAGGAGTCTCCACGAGTTAACTGCCAGGCCTGATCAACCTGCAGTAGGAGTTCCCCCTAGAGTGCCGGCCCGAGTCGATTTCAACCTCCACCTTAAGACATCATGCTGTTGCTAATTGCCTGCCTAATAGTCTTGGTACGTATGTGACCCCGAGTTTGGTACGTATGTGACCCCGAGTATCCCCCACGTTTACTTCTCATGATTGTTTCTTTTCCCTTTAAATGTATATAGTTGAATGTGAATAACTGTTCTACCTCAGTTTTAACCCAAGGTATTACAATTGGTGTAGGTTTGGGGATTATTGTTATGCTTATTGTTTATATATTGGATTCTGTCCTTTTATACTTTGTCTCCTTATCTCTATGTAAATCATGGTATGTTAAACTGTTGGGTAATTGCCTGGGGTTATCTTTTTATCTGTGAAGCTGACTTCTGAGTTTAGTCCAGCAAGCAGCCCAACTGTTAACCTTTTGCGTCCCAAGGAGGGAGACTAATAAAGTTTATTATTTTTGGCCACCATTTTAAGTTTCCAGGAGCCTTCCTTCTCCCATCCTTTACCTACTGCGGACAAGCTGGAAAAGTAGCTTCTCAGTTATAAAGAGAGGCTCTGAGGTGGTAGCAGAAGAGTGGTAAATTACACCAATCACTTCACAGAAGCATTGAATATTAGGGTTGGAATGGATCTCAGGAGATCACCTAGTATAACCCCCCCACCCGCTCCAAGCAGAACCAACCATAAATAAATCATCCCATTCAGGGCTTTGTCAAGCTGGGCCTTAAAAACCTCTAAGGAGGGAGATTCCACCACTTCCCTAGGTAACCTATTCTAGTACTTCATCACTCTCCTAGTGAAAATGTTTTTTTCAAATATCCAATTTAGACCTCCCCCACTGCTTCTTGTGCTGTCATCTGCCACCATTGAGAGCAGCCTAGCTCCATCCTCTTTAGAACTCCATTTCAGATAGTTGAAGATTGCCATCAAATCCCCCCCCACCACCACTCTTCTCTTCTGCAGACTGAGCAATCAAAGTTGCCTCAACTTCTATAAATAAATCATGTGTTACAGACCCCTAATCATTTTACAGCCCTCCACTGGATCGTCCTCATTTGTCCACATAGTTTCTTTGGTGCGGCAGAGAAGGGAGGGGGGGAATCTGGACACAGTACTACAAATGAGGCCTCATCAATATCGAATAGAGGGAAATAATCACTTCCTTCGATCTCCTGGCAGTACTCGTACTAATGCAACTCAAGGTTCCATTACCCTTCTTGGCAATAAGAGCACATTGTTGACTGATATCCTTCTTCTTGTCCACTGTAACACCCAGATACTGTTCTGCAGAACTGCTTCCCAGTCAGTTGGTCCCCAGACCGTAGTAGTTCATGGGATTCTTCTGTCCTAAGTGTACTTTTCCTAGTTGAACCTCATCAGATTTCTTTTGGCCCAATCCTCCAATTTGTCTAAATCACACTGTATCCTATCCCTGTCCTCCAGTGTAACTACCACTCTCCTAAGATTAGTGTCATCAGCAAACTTGCCAAGGGTGCAATACACTCCATCCTCCAGATCATTACTGAAGATGTTGAACAAAACCAGCTCCACAGCATCAACCCCTGAAGCATGCTGCTTGTTACCAACTGCCAACTCGACAATGAGCCATTGATCACTATCTGTTGAGCCAGTTGATACAGCTATCTTTCTCTCCACTTCATAGTCCATTTATCCAACCCATACTTCTTTAACTTGCTGATATGAATAAATATCAAAAGCTTTATTAAAATCAAGATATATCATATCTGCCACTTTCCCCCCATTCAGAGAGCTGTCATCTCATCACAGAAGGCAATCAGGGTGGTCAGGCATGACTTATCTTTGGTCAATCCATACTGACTTTTCCTGATCACCTTTTTCTCTTCAAAGAGTCTGAAAATGGACTCCTTGAGGACCTGCTCCATAAATTTTCCAGCAACTGAGGTAAAGCTGATTGTCTTGTAGTTCTGTACATTCCCCTTCTTCCCTTTATTTTTTTAATTTTTTTTGAAGATGGGCACTATATTTGCCTTTTGCTAATCATCCAGGACCTCTCCCAATTGCCACAAGTTTTCAAACATAATAATCAATAGCGATACAATCACATCAGCCTCTCAGCATCCTTGGATGAATTGCAACCAGACCCATAGACTTGTTTACGTCCAGCTTCTCTAAATAGTCCTGAACCTGTTCTTTCAATGCTAAGGGTTACTCACCTTCTCCCCATTCTGTGTTGCATAGTACAGTAGTCTAGGAGCAGACCTTGTCTGTTAAGACAGAGGCAAAAAAAAGCATGAAGTACTACAGGTTTTGATTGATTGATGTTTTCCTAATCTCAGAGGCTATGTCTACACTTGTTAATTTAAGTCACTTTAGCATACCCACACTCAAATTTTAAATCAACTTAGGGGGACCCTACAAAATTCACCTAGACCGTCCACACTGGATGTCTAGGTCAAATTGTAGGGGCTAGGTGGATTGGGACAGGTCCACGATGGTGGGGGAGCACCCTTTGCCAAGTGCCAGGGGGCTCAGCCTTTGCCCCATTGTACCTTGGTACAATGGGGCAAAGGGGGACAGGGACCCTGGCGGGGGGGGGTACACCAGGCTGTAGCTGTGCCAGCCACCCTGGCAGGGAGGGCAGTGGGGAAGCCCTAGAGCCCCCTAAATCGACTTTAAGTAGACTCAGGGCTTCTCCACATCCTCACTGGCGAAGTCGACTTTCTAAAGTTGACTTAGCCAGCAAAATCAACTTAAAAGGAGGTTTTATAAAGTCAACTTAATTTTTCCTTAAGTCGACTTAAGCAGCTGCTTAAGTTGACTTAAGGAAAGTGTAGTGTAGACACAGAGTAAATTAAGTTGACTTAAGCAAGCTGAAGTTGACTTAATTTGTAAGTGTAGATGCACCCAGAGTTTTCTTAGTTTTGCCACTGCTATTCATCTGGGATTTTCAAAAGCACTTATGTTGGCCACACTCTGGCTATGTCTACACTTAGACATTAAGGTCAAATTTACGAAGTCGACTTTACTAGGTTGACTTTAAGTTGACCTTATTAAGTCAACTTAGAGAGTCCACACAGGACTCTTAACTAAAAGATGGCCTTACTAAGTCGACTTAGAGAGTCTACACTAGACTCTCTAAGTCGACTAGTTAGGTCCAGGGAGAGGCGAGGCTCCTTAGGAGCCTTGACTCCCTAGGCTAGGGGGGATTGTCCTGGGGAGAGCCAGCCCCCTATGGGGCTGGCTCTCCCTGAGACGGCAAGCCCCGGAGCAGTCCGGGGGAAAAAGGAGCATGGAGCTCCTTTCTGCCTGGGATCTGAGCGGTCCTGGCCAGAAGGGAGCACAGGGCTCTTTTCTGGCTGGTATCGCGGTCCAACTGATAGAGAAACCCACTTATTTCCCTATCAGCTGGAAGGCCGTGTCATCAATTGCTGTCCCTCCAGCTGATAGGGAAACCGCTGGGGATCCCTATCAGCTGGAGAATGGTCCCAGGCAGAAAGGAGCCGTGGGGCTCCCTTCAGCCAGGACCACTGGGGTTGAGAAGGGAGCTAAGACAAACTGCTAGTGGCTTGTCCTGGGGAGAGCTAATTGGCTCTCCCAATGACAATCCGCTAGTGGCTTCCTGAGGAGAAGGGAGCACGGGTTCCCTTTTTCCCCTGCCCTAAGTCGGCTTACCTTGTAAGTCAAGTTAGGATGTCCACACTGGCTTTAGTCAACTTAAGAAATCGACTTAAGTCTTAAGACAAGTTAAATCTAGGTCTAATTAAGTCGACTTAAGTTTTCCTTAAGTTTACTTAAGGAGCAGCTTAGGTCAACTTATAGACTCATAGACTTTAAAGTCAGAAGGGACCAGTACGATCATCTAGTCTGACCTCCTGCAAAATGCAGGCCTCAAGACCTCACCCACCCACTCCAGCAATAGACTTAAGGAAACTCCAATGTGGGCGCAGAGTAAATAAAGCCGATTTAAGCCTGCTTAAGTTGACTTAATTTACTAGTGTATATGCACCCTCTGAACCCATGAATACCATGAAAGTTTTATCAATGATTTAACTATGGGGAAAGGTAGGCCGATGAGCTTTATTGAAATTCCCACATATATATATATATATATATATATATATATATAATTTTCCCCCCATGATTTACAAGACTTTTGCTATTGTTGCTTGGCACCAGAGGACTGTTAAGATGTCCCCAAAATATTCCTTGACTGAATAAATAGCTGGCAGGTAGAGAATGCTGAAAAAATGTAGAAACATTTTTACAAACATTTATTAATTTTTATGAACATTTTTCAGATAATGCTAGCAACTATAAAGTGGCTGAATATAATTAAAAACACAAGTAATAAACAAATAAAACAACAAAAACAAAATAAACACAGCAAAAATAAATTTAAAAATAATTAATAAAAATGTGAGAATCTTTAAAAATGTTGACAAAAACTTTCCATCACAATTCAAAAAGAACTTGGCCAACTGCAGTTGCAAGCTAATCTTCTAATGTCTAAATGTCTACCTATAAAGTCAGAGGAAACAAACACAATTGCATTTAATCTGGCACCTATTTATTAATTGTGTGTAATACAGGAGTGTAATGTATCAGCCTTTTCAATATTACATTCAGGTTGCAGAGCATAACTAACTTCTACTGACAGAAACCCAATACTAATCATTTTGTAATTTTCATCATGTCATATTTATTTGTATATCGTTGAATATTGTCCGTGGATAGTATATTACTGGTATGGACTCATAATTGCACAAGAAGAAGGATGGTGATAGGATTGAGTTACTAAACTGCAATTCAGGAGTCTTGGATTCAGTTTCTATCTCTTCTTCAACAGCCTTCCAGTGTGACTTTGGCTAAGCTATTTCACAGGGGTGTATTGAAGATAACTTAGCAATGTAGGGTTAAAAGGGGGAATATGGAGATTTTAAATGAAGATAGAATTGTATGTGTTCTATTTTCTTTGTTTCTATTTAGCCCTTCTCTGCTTCCTTTCAATTATTTATTTTGAAATACAGGTATGGTATGAAAAATGTAGTTATTGGCTAACTTAAGTTACCATTACAATACCTACACTTGGTAACCTGTATATTGCATCATGTATTTGATTGTAAAACAGAACCTTTCTAAACATCTAGATAGATCTAGCCTTAGTAACGCAGAAATTGTCAGTCCTGCTAGCTGATTTAGTGTCCTCTATTACCGTACCTGTTCGGAAAAGGATAATTCCATTGTAATTTTAGAAGCTCAGCAGTGGTAGTAGTTGCATTTTGTTTTTTAGATTCCAATGCACTGAGAAATCATCTATCATTTGTTCTTATAGAGATCCCCTACTGCAGTATCTGAATGCTTCACAATCATAACTTTTTTAACCCCACAACACTCTTGTGAGATAGAGAAGTCCTACTGTCCCCATTTTACAGATGGAGAATTGAGACACAGACAGACTACGTGAAATTCCCGGTGTCACAAAGTATGTCTGTGGTAGAGCAGGAATTAAACCCAGGTGATTTATAGCCCAGGCAAGTGCATTTATCACAGAACTAACATTTCTTTCCCATGGAGCTTCCATCCTCATTTATTTACAGAGGGATGGAAAAAAAAAAACAGGGGGAAAGATATGGGGAGTGATAAACAGGGTTACATCCAGCACAAGGATCCACAGAACCATTGGTACCATAGTATAAAATGATAGACACTGAGCACTGTATCTAGACCCCAGAATTCAGGAATCCTGAGTTTTATTACAGTCCAGCAATGAGTCTTAGTGCTTCTGGTCATTTTCAGTGCCAATAAATCTTCCCCAGAAACCCGCTCCAGTGCCACTCACTGCACACCCACATGGACTGACTACCACCCCACTTACCTTACTACAGCTTCTCTCCTCATTCCCAATGTAAATTTGCAAGCCCCAGTAACCCATTTTCCCAGAAAGCTCTGCGCAAAAGTAATTGGTCCAGCTCCAGTTTTTCCTTCTTGGGTGATTTCTCCCTGTAATAGTGCTCTTCCTGGAGTGTCCACAGTCACCATCTGCCTCTCCATGGTTCTCTGCTTCTTCACTATGGGAGGGCCCGCTTTATGTAACTCTCTTGTCCTGAACTATAAACGCACACAGTCTGTCACTCTCCCTTGCTCCACACCCCTCCCAAATAACAAGTCCTTCTCTATCATCACTTCCTCTGCCTCAGGACAAAAATTTAAAGAGGAAATGCTTTCTTAATCCCTAAGCAGTTACATCCTCCTCTCTAATATATTCTATTTTTTGAATGAGAGAGAGAGAGAGAGAGAGAGAGAGAGAGAGAGAGAGAGAATATGTTAAGCAAAATACATCCATGAAAATATACAGAAACATTACATTGCATGGGATAACAAAAACTGCACTAGATAGGCAGCAGGATAATAAATGATGTGTCTTCCTTTCTAAATTGTTCAAAATGGCATTCATGGTAGTGTGTCCTAGTTGTGGTGACTTGCAAACTTCCTGGTACGTAAGACAGGGTGGAAATTATTGCTACTCTCCTAAAATGACTGAAATTGTTCCGCTCCAAATAGAAGTTGTAGAACATGGGACATCAGATACTAAATCATCTAGCAACACTGAAAATTTCAGGCACATGATCGATGTTGGATTTCTGTTGGGGATCAAAATCCATCTACCAGTGTAGCTACTGTTATCAATCACATTTCTGAAATGTTCTGTATTTTTACAACTTATGAGTGTGCAACAGCCCCAATGGCAACAGGAATTAAAAAAGAAGCAAGAGGCGTGTGAGCCCTTAAATGGTGATCCTGCAAAGCTTTTTATTTTTACAACATCTGTGGAAAGCGAAGTGGGGAAAAATGAGAAGAAGTCAGAGTATGTGATTATTTTTTAAGCAAGTTTATACCCAGGCCAGCATGGGGCCCAGAAGGAAAGGGATCATGCAAGGTGCTATCTTTTCATTGTGAACTTCTATAGGGGCAAGTCATAATATAGTCCTAATAATAAACCCTGAGCCGAAAGGACTATGCAATTCTAGTACAACTGTTTGATGAACAGGAAAATACACGGCTAAGCACAGAAGGAAAGAGATGCCATGCTCTAAAAGAATGATGCCTTGGCTGTTCTGCTTTAACATGCAAAGACCTATTATGTTAGAGATTGGCTCTACAGCTATGTCTACACTTGTTAAGTTAAGTCAACTCTGTTAAATTGACTTAAAGTTGACCTTGTTAAGTCGACTTAACAGATCCTGTAGTGTAGACATACCTGTCTACACTGGCTTTAAGTTAACTTAAGTCAACTTTAATAAGGTTGACTTAAGCCTTAAGTCAACCTTCAGAGGTGGTTATATTAAGCCGATTTAAGGAAGTGCTTAAGTCAACTTAACAAGCACCCAGTGTAGACACAGAGTTCTGTAGGTCTACTTAAGTATCCTTAAGTCAACCTAAGGTACCAGTGTAGATGCACCCTAGGATTGCAATGGTGGGTTAAAGCTACCTTTATACTCCTTCTCCCAGGTATTGCTTTGGCACAGAGAATTAGGATGACCAGATGGCAAGTATGAAAAATTGGGAGAAATGAGGCATATTATGGGCACCTGTATAAGAAAAAAGACCTAAATATAGGGACTGTGGCTATAAATTTGGGACATCTAGTAACACTACATAGAATGTAATAGCAGAAATTGGGAAAGATTCACAATAACAAAAAATAGCCAATCATACCCCCAACACATTTGTTCAGGTACACTCACATTTCAGAAAACCAAGAAATGAAGAATTAAGGTAATGCAAAATTAATTTTCTGACAACTGGAAAATACAAAGTGAAAATAAATGCCAACCTTGTATCTTATCTCAACCCCCACGCTCCAGAAGCTGGCAATAGCCGGAGAATGATTGAGGTGTCATTGTAAGTAGATAAGAAGAACAACTAAGAGTGTGCCATTGTTTGCATTATCCACTCACTATAAAGGAATTGCTTCTCCTCATCAGTCATGTGATCTTGCCTCCTCATCATTTTTGTTGCCTTCCATGGGACTCTTTCAATTTGTCCTCATCCTTTCTATAGTTGGGGGCCCAAAACTGGATACAGTACTCCAAATAAAGCTTCACCAGCACCAAATAAAAGGGAATAATCACTTCCCTCAATCTGCTAGCACTAATGAATCCCACTAATGAAGCCCAATTAGGCTTCTTGGCAATAAGGGCACATTACTGACTCATATCTAGCTCCTTGTCCACTGTAATTCCCAGGTCCTTTTCAGTTTAACCAATAGGTCCCAAGTCTGTAGACGTGAGCGGGATTCTTCCAACCTAAGTGCAGAAGTCTGCACCTGTCCTTGTTGAACCTCATCAGATTTCTTTTGGCCCAATTCTTTTATTTGTCTAAGCTACAGTATAGCTCACTGTCCTCCCATGCATCTATCACTCCCTCAAGCTTAGTGTCATCAGCAAACTTGCTGAAGGTGCAATCCACCCCATCCTTCAAATAATTAATGAAGATGCTGAACATAACAGCATCCAGCACTGACCCCTGGGGCACTCCACTTGTTACCAGCTGCCAACTCGACAATGAGCCATTGATTACTTTCTGTTGAGCATCATGAACCAGCCAGCTTTCTATCCGTCTTACAATCCATATATCCAACCCATAAATCTTTAACTTTTTGATAAGAATACTGTTGGAGACTATAACAAAAGCTTTGCTAAAGTAAAGATATGTCAAATTCACTGCTTTCCCCACATTCAAAAAGCCAGTAATCTCAACACAGAAGGCAATCAGGTTGGGTCAGGCATGACTTTCCCTTGGTCAATCTATACTAAGTGTTCCTGATCATGTCCCCTTCCTCCAACTGCTTCAAAATGGACTCCTTGAGGACCTGCTCCATGATTTTTCCAGCAACTGAAGAAGGCTGACAGGCTTGTGGTTTCCTGGATCCTCCTCCTTCCTTCCATTTAAGATAGGCACTGTATTTGCCTTTTCCCAGTCATCGGAGACCTCCCCCAATAGCCATGAGTTTTCAAAGATAATGGCCAATGTCTCTGGAATGACATCAGCCTACTCCCTCACGACACTGGGATACTCTGCATCCAGTCCCATGAGCTTGTGCATTTCCATTTTTACTAAATAGTCCTCAGCCTCTTCCTTCATCACGAAGGGCAGATCATCACCTCCCCATTTTGTGCTGCCAAGTGCAATGATCTGGGAACTGACCTTTCTTGGAGACAGAGGCAAAAACAGCATTGAGTAATTCAACTTCTTCCACATCATCTGTCACTAGGTTGCCAGCGCCACTCTGTAAGGGGTCCACCATTTTGCTGGCCTTTTTGTAATAAACATACCTGCAGAAACCGTTCTTGTTATCCTTTACGTCACTTACTAGCTGTAACTCCAGGTGTGATATGGCTTTCCTGATTTCACTCCTTTATGCTCAAACAATATTTTTATACTCCTTCCTAGTCATCTGACCAAGCTTTCACTTCTTGTAAGCTTTCTTTTTCACCATCACTCACACACACACACACACACACACACACACACACACAC
>ML685832.1:9857678-9883620 GCA_007922175.1 Pelusios castaneus
TAGATAGATAGATAGATAGATAGATAGATAGATAGATAGATAGATAGATAGATAGATAGATAGATAATGTTTATTTATTTATTTATTTATTTTTAAAAGGTTCTTTGGTCCTTAGTTGTATTTAGTGTTCTAAAAAGCCTGAACATGTTTTAGTTTTCATAATGTAGAGTCAAGTTCTGAAAAGGCTTACTAATATAGATAAGATTACTTCCAAAGTAGTCTTTTGGCCTGAGGCTAGACATTCAGAGGTGACAAATGTAGATTGAATTCCACAGCTCTCATTAATGCTGTGAAAGCTGTGTGAATAAATCATTTTTACATCATGCTGGAAATACATCCATCTGAGTCTAAACAGAATGAGAACTATACATGACCTTCATAAAAGTCCTGATCCAGCTTCCACTAAAGTCACTCTGAGTATTTCTATTGATTATCATGGACATTAAATAAGTCTCAAATTGCTGTCAAAACCTTTTTACCTATGCTTAGTTACTTCAGCTCTCCAATCAGTGATAGTAAACATACAGAATTTCCCCATTCTCCATTGCAGGCTCTCCATCTCCATACAAATGCCAGGAATTCCCCTTTCACATGCCAAGAAGATATATTAAGACAATGAAAATACTCTATGCCTTCCAAGGAGTTGGGCCTTTGACAGAAGTTTTAGTGACAGAGTCAACAAACTTCCAATATTGATGAATGTAGCAAATGTTGCTAGTTAAACATTTATAGAAATAAAAAATGAGCAATGTCGCTTTCCTTATCCAGATTAGAAAAGACTACCAAGTTTGGAGTATTCAAAAAAAGCTAGTCCTATCAATTAATGCCTCCTTTACATTAAAGAAAAGGTTGATTAAAAAATGTTTGTATATGAAAATTTTGAGTTTCTATTGTTTTGTTTTTGAGTTAGAAACATTTATTACTTCAGAAAAAAGGTGCTGGTGGAAAGGCAGGAGAGAAGGATTTGTAATAGCATATAGTACTGTCAAACAGATAGTGCTTTCTAGTACAGAGCAGCACTCTGAAAAAAAAACAAAAAAACAAAAAGAAGGTATTTTACAACTCAGTGGTTCTGAAAAGGTTTACACAGGGCTGTGGTGATTATAGAGGCATTAAATGAGCAAGAAATTGATGAACATGATCCAGATCATCAATAAGCAATCCAGATGTGCAGTACAAATGAATGGAGAGATTGATGAATCCTTTGAATCAGGTAGGAGAAGCAGTAGGAGTTTGACAGGTTATTTACTGGCTGCTGTAATCTTTAATGTTGCTCCATGAATCAGTTAGCACAGAGTCACCGAAATGGCATGCTCAGTCTTAGGGCACCTGGCTACACTGCTCTTACAACGCCCCCACCAGCTTATCACCAGATTTGCACTGCCTCCTCTTTTTCAGTATGGTTGCTTGTTGATGCTTCTTGCAACAGAAATTCTGTAACAGCAGCTAAGTCAAGGGAGAGAAAAAAAAGAGTGCACAGTAGCATCAAGATAAGGACAATTATCATCATTGCAGAGAATACTTAAAAGGAATGCGACTGTTATGGTTCTTCTGATGGGATATATAACCCACACAGGCTCTGAAATGATTAATATGGGCCTAAAAGGCCAGTTAACTTATAGGCAGCACCTGTGAAACAGACAATTCCAGGCTGAAATGATAATGAGGACCAAGTAGAGAGGTGGTAACTGGTGCTGATAAAGCCATGAAATATGTGAAAAGAACTGTAAGGAGAGCCTTTGCAGTCACTTTCAGAGGTACAGAAAAGGTAGGAAGCAGTTCAGGAAGTCAGCAAGGAGCCCAAGGGTGTAGACAGTGCTTGATAGCTACAGAGTCCCAGAGCATAGGGAGATCCTGGGTTCCTCTGCTAGGCCCTTGGGAAGGTGGGGTGAAATGCCCTGAGGCAAGGGGTGTAAGAACTGTAGAACCCAGAGACAGACAAAAGACCTGTTGGAAGGCCATTAGACTCTACTTCAGTTGAACTCTCTGTTACCCTGAAGGAAGTGAACTAATTTGAGACCTGGCCAAAAAGCCAAGTTGTAGGGAGACTACTTCAGAGAGACTGTCAGCAAGGGGCACAACATGGAAAAGGAGATGCCATGCCATGCCTAGCTATGAGTGGGTGACCTTGAAGTGAGGGAACCTCTTTACAGCTCCCAAGAATGCTTACTAAGTTTTGTATTCTAGTAGCACCCAGACACCTTAATTAGGATTGTAATTTCATTGCACTAAGTGGTGTACTCTATCCTAATGTCAAACAGTTGCAGTGTAGTTTTGTTTGTTCCAAGATACTAGCAAGTCAAGGTAGGTGAGGCATTATGTACATATCTTATCTTGGTCCAAAAAAAGATATTGCTTTGTCCATCTTGTCTCTTTAACAGTCTAAATAGACAAGACAGACAAAGAGTAATAGAGAAACAGTTTAAATGAAAAATGTTAAAAGACAAAGATCATTAGCTGAATTCTTGTTCAAAAATATCAAAAGAAAATGTTTGACAATTTCTTAATTTGTTTTCCAAATATTTATTTTTCAAGTTGTAATCAACACTTTTCCGCACAATTTTGGTTTCATTGATTCAGCATGTTCTGACATAAAACATGTTGAAAAATGCTTGACCTGTATAACTAAAACATTTCTAAAAACACAAGAGAAAGGAGCTGAAAAAGAATTTGAGAAATAATATTAATCATGATTATTAGAAGTTCAGAAAGTATGACTTGTAATATACAAAACAACCTTTTAATGAAACCTGCAAAAGATGAGCAAAGATATCAGAGAGTCTGGGGTCACACCAGAAATATATAGGCCTAATTCAGAACAGCATTTGTGTATACGCTTAAAGTTAAGTATGTCCTTAAGTGCTAACTTGAATAGGAATATTTTCTTGAATGGGGGCCATAAAAAGCAAATGTGCAGGAGAATGTTTTAAAGAAAAAAATCCAAATAGAAGTTTAAAAAAGTAAACATTTATCATTCCAAATCATATAATTAAATTGGACATTATAATTAGAAGAGACAAACAAACTCGTAGCAGTCAATACTTCCCTCCCCACCTTCTACCCTCACCCACTCCCCTCAGTCATCTGAGAATATTTTTTACTTTGAAATTGGAATGGACAGCCTTAATGCATATTTAGGCATTTAGAAACAATACAGAGTTGCTTCATTTTAAAAAGTGGCTGCAGGACAGAGACTGTTTTTAACTAAAGTGCTCAAGTGCAATTGGTATGAGCACTTACATAAGGAAGAAGCAAGAGTGTACTTCCAATGGCCAGTTTCTGATTTGCACCTCTGGTGCTAAGGGGGCTAAACACCAGGATAAACGGCTACAGGAGAATAATCCTGTTACAGAGAAATCCTCAGGAGTTGCAGATCCTATGTCACCCACCCTCATTCTGGTTGCTAGAGTAAGGGCATGGCAGAAGCAAAGGGGCATGGGTAGGCAGAGCTTACCTGTGTCCTGTTGATCCCCAAATCAAATATCAGTCCCTTGAAGTCACTCCAGTTGCTGACTTCAAGGGACTGATATTTCTTTTTGACATCATCAGGACACAAGTAAGCTCTGCCCACTCCAGGACCAGTAGGCAGCCTCTACACAGGTAAATTAAGTCGATTTAAGCTTGCTTAAGTCGACTTAATTTACCCTGCGTCTACACTACAGTTTCCTTAAGTCGATAAAGTCAACTTAATTAAAATTAAGTCGACTTTATAACACCACCTTTCAATTACAGCTAAGAGTCGACTTAAGCCAGTGTAGATGTGGGGTAGCCCTAAGTCGACTTAGGGCTATCCCAGGGCTACACCAATGCCCTCCCTGCCGGGGGGGGGGCAGGGGGAGCCTGGCATGCCCCCCCACAGGGCAGAGCAGAGTCCTGCCCACTCTGCCCTGCCGGGGTCCCTGTCCCCCTTTGCCCCATTGTACCTAGGTACAATGGGGCAAAGGCTGAGACCCCTGGCATTGGGGAAGGGGTGCTCCCCCTGCCCCTGTGGACCTCCCCTAGGTCCCCCTAAGCCCCTAGAAGTTGACCTAGGCATCCAGTGTGGATGCTCTAGGTCGACTTTTTAAGTTCCCCTTTAAGTCGACTTTATTTTTAAGTGTAGACACACTGTTGACTTAGTTTAAGTCGACTTAAATTAACAAGTGTAGACATAGCCGTAGAATGTAAGGATGGTTTTAAATACACTTCCTCAATTGTGCTGTGCATGCTTTGGCCACAGTCAAGGCTCAGATAAAATTTCAACTTATAAAAAGAGAAACCTATCTTGGTAAAATAGTGCTCTCTTCAATAAATGTATTGTTGTATTACTACGGTAATAGACATAGGATAGATATACGAACACCTAATGTAATATCAGTAAGTGTGGCTAAAACTCTGTTTTTTTCACCTACAGAAGCAGGTACTAAAGAGAATTCCATTGTGGCTTCTGCATTTTTTGCAGACCCCAGTGTGAAAATTTTATGTAGGCGCCTATGTTTTGCAACATAGACACAATGGACCCTGCCCTACAGTTCATAATTCAGTTTAAACTCTCTTTGACTTCAATAGTTTTTCCTATATAAAAGATTGCAGAAAAAGCCCAGAATTAGATAATGTCCATTTTGACAAGTTAGAGTTAGCAGAGAGAATTAATTCAGGCATAAACAATTTGGCATGTTCACCTCTTAACTTTTTGCAAAAAAAATCTTTCATAAAATTGATAATATAAAGACATAGATATGAGCATTTGAAAATGAACAATGGAAACAGCTTCATATTTTTAAGGTTGATGACAGGAGATTTCTATTCAATCACCTTGCAAGCTCTCCGAAATGAACTGTTTCTAGCAAACAAATAAATAAAAGGATTCATATACCTCTGATGAAATATAGTATTAAAATAAAAAGGTAAGCTTTATATGAAGGAGCAATTACTTATTTGACCTTTTAACATGTATCTCTGGAGAGATCAACAGGAAAAAAATATCAGATGATAAGATGTGAGAGAGAATGACTTTTAGTTATAAAGATGATTAAGTAAAGTAAAAAAAAAAGTATAAAATACATTGAGTGTCGTGGAAAAGTGCCACTAAAAAAAAAAATTATAAAGATGAAAACGAGAGCACTTAAATCCTGGATTTCATTGTGTTCAACATTTAGTGATGAATCTTGCAAGGTGCTTGGTGATTCTAAAAAAGGTACCATTGTCCTGGTTGATCATCAGCTGAATATGAGCTTCCAGTGTGATGCTACAGCCAAAAGAACTAATGTGATCCTGGGATTCATGAACAGGGAAATCTCAAATACCAGGAGAGAGGTCTTTTTACCATCATATTCTGAATGTTGCTGGAATATTGTGTATTGTTCTAGTGCCACAATTCAAGAGGGAAGCTGATAGATTGGAGATAGTTCAGGGAAGAACTACAAGAATGATTAATGGATTAGAAAATATGCCTTATAATGATAAACTCAAATAGCGGAATCTATTTAGCTTAACAAAAGAAAGTTTGAGGGGATGACTTGATTACAGTATTAGTATTAGTATTAGTATTAGTATTAGTATTAGTATTAGTACAGATTATTAGTATCTACATTGGAACAAATATTTTAAAAGGGACTCTTCAGACTAACAGAGGAAGATATAACAATCCAATGGCAGACTGGGAATATGGCATACATTTCTAACTGTGAGCACAATTAATCTTCGGAACAATTTGCTGAGGGTGGCAGCTAGTGAACAGGAACAGCTAATAGCAGTTTTGTGATGGAGTTCTTTAGGTGAAAGAGGAGTGACTGCATGATGATTGGGGTGAGTTTATTTTCTGTTTGAAGTGCTTGCTTCTTGACACTTGGAATTAGTCCTGTTTCAAAAAGTATTAGATCAAAGTGCTCTAATAAACTGTTAACACACATAAGCAGGGTTCACATGGCCAGTTGATCCACTGCTGATTACGTACTCCTCGTGACCCAGGACCCAGGCAATCTAGTGGGGTTGAAAGCCTGTTTGGCCATCTAATTGGCAGCCTCCTATGCCAAATCAACTGGGCCAAGAGCTCTGGCCTTATGGTAAGGGCCAGGTGGCCGTCAAACTCACTCCCACCCACACTTCAAGCCATCTGATGGAGTGTGGGTCTGGGCAAGAACTGGCAAGATTTGGAGGGTGAGGTGTCTAAGTTGCTGCAGATGTGCACAGGACTGTTGTGATGCCTTTCCCTTCAAGGGAGAGCACCGGTGCTCAACCAACTAGTCCTGTCCATGCTCTGGCACCTGCTCAACAGCCTGGTCCTGATCCTGAGTTTTCTGGCCTACCTCTAGAAGACAATTCTGGAGTTCTTTTGGCTAGAACTGCATTGGGTCTCTGCAGGGATCCTAAATTTTTCACTGGAGGAAGAAGGGCAGGGCTTGTGCTGCATCCACAACCACGTTCACACTTTTCTCCTCCAGGCCCTACAGAGACTCCTTTATAAAATAGGCAGTCCAGCATGGAACCACTTGGTGCACACCTTCCTCAACCACTTCGGAGGGCACCAATATGACAGGTAGTTCTTTTATCTCCATCATAGAGGTCTTCTGTGAGACCTCTCCAAGCTGCCAGTCTTTTACCAGGACCTCCTCTGGAAGCTGGTCTTGATCTCCAGATACATTGTAGGCAGTGAAGGGGAGGACCTCTTCACAGAGCCCCTGCTACACAACCCCCAACTCCGTGTGCAGGTGGCAGAGGCCCCCTCAGTGCAACAGAGGTTGGTCCTGGAGGTGTCACCAGGATCAGAGAACTCCTGAACTTCAACCAGGGGGACTGCATGGATCCCCAAGCACTGGATTAGTGCATGGGACTCTCCACCCTTCCAAACCCGCTGTTTGTACTCCAGGAGGTGAAGGCAGCCTTACCTCCTGCTGCTTATGCCTACCTTGAGTGGGTACTGTGAGGGAGTACTCCCTGCCTGTCCCTGAACCCAGACCCTACAGAACTTCTCATCAGGCCCCTGCCTCATATGTCCCCCAGGCCACCTCCTCTACATGACCAAAATCAGCTGCAGGATCTGCATCTGGAGTACGTCCGAACTATACCCACGATCCATCTGTACACACTCATGTTCCATACCCTCCATTTCCTTCCCCTCATGTCCTCCTCAGACACTAAATGGCAGGACCCTCTACTACCTCTGGAGGGCTAAGACCTCTGGTGGGCCCGCATCTCATAGACTCATAGACTATAAGGTCATAAGGGACCAATATGATCATCTAGTCTGACTTCCCGCACAATGCAGGCCACAAAAACCTCACCCATCCACTCCTTTAATGAACCTCTAACATATGACTAAGTTATTAAAGTCTTCAAATCGTTATTTAAGGACTTCCATCCTGACCCATGGCCAAGCGGTGACATCAGTTCATGGCTCCTTCATGAAACCATAAGCATAGATGTGTACTTTGTGAAAGTTCAGCCCTCACCCTGACACCTGCCCCTTTGGCAGCTTGAGGGAGACCCTGGTGCAAGTATACCTTGAGTGTGCCAGGCTGCAGCCCCTGTTCCAGCTTCTCTAGAACCTCTTTCTGAAGGTCTGGTTGCACTTTTCCCTGCACCTGTTCCTATATACACACCCCAGCTATGGCCTCACAAAGTCACTGACCAAAATGTGCACATATAAGACCAGGGAGAGAACGTTTGCTGAGGGGGTGGACTGCAACTATGGGGTCTATTTCCTTTCCTCCATCCAATCACACATCTGGGCAGAGCTCCTCTGGGAAGAGTCCACTGACTCCCCAAAAACCTTCTGAGAGCAATGGGTTCTGTCTGGGGTTCTCTACTTGGTGTTTCCTTCCAGTTCCTTCCTTTTGACCCTTTGACCTCCATGGCCATTCCTGTTTTTCATCATTTGTCCCCTGAAACCAGTTGAGTCCCAGGTCCTGTGGCTCCTACCCTTAGACAGCGGATTGGTCTTTAGTAGTGGGTTAGTTTACACCCACCCACCTCCCAGTATTCAAATAATAGTATCCTTTCATAACCATCTGGTCTGACTTTACCACACAAGCTTAACATCTACTGAATGATAGCTGAATGTGTTTTTAGTAGAATGAGAGGGCACTGTAGTTGTTTACTCACCAGGATGAATCTAAGTGGAAAAAATATATCAATGATTGTAGTTGCCTATTGTGTACTGCATAATATTTGTGAAGGACAGAGTGAAAACTTGCCTCAGGAGTGGAGGTGAAGCATCTGTCTATTATTTGAAAAGCCAGACACACAGGGACCATCAGGCCCAATGAGGAACTATATGGCTTATAGAGGCTTTGAAAGAGCACTTTAACCGCAAGCTTCATTAATGTTTTGTGATTTACTATGCTCAGTCTGGCGCTGAAGTTTGGGGTCCTCTTAGGAATTTTGTGTTGCTTGCTGCAATGTGTATATGTGTCACTGACTGTGCAGCTAACAGTGTTGATCTGCTAGCTGTACATGTATGATGACTACTCTATTTTAGCTGTGATTGGATAAAACCACTACTTTCACTGCCTGCAGGCATTACACACTATATGTTGTAAATTAATAAAGATGAATAATTTTCAAAATAAAAGTTTTATTTACTTACAAAAACAGCTCCAAATAAAAATTCTGAAGAACTTTAAAGTAAATATATTTCAACTTAAAAAAATGAAGGAACTTTATTAATATATAAGAGGAAGGAATTCTGATGTCCAAAATGTGTGTACATATACACACACATCTATCTATCTATCTATCTATCTATCTATCTATCTATCTATCTGAGTGAACTGCTGGTTCTTCTCCAGTGCAACTCACATTTTCATCTTAGATAGTGGGTTAGGGCAGGCCCCTGTAGTCCTCTCTACTTGGGGTCTTTCAACAATGTCCCATGGGGAGGGAGAAGGGACCTGGGGCTTCCCACTCCTCTGGGTCCCAGCACAGGGGCCTTGTGTGTAAAGTTATGTGCTTATTAAATGTTACTAAAGATTGTTTTGGGCTCAGCCCATGCTCAGCTTCAGGATTGGGTGGACTACAGTGGAATGTAAAAAAGTTGTGGCATAGCAGGGCCCTCCCTCCCCAGTCCCAGTTGCATGTTCCCCATACTACTCTTCTTACTTACCCACCACCTCCTCCTTGTTGTTTGCGGCAGGGTCCTGTGACTGAGGCTCCTCACAGCTGGTGTATGGTAGCAGCGGAGTCTCTGCCAAGTTTGGCATGCAGCTGTTTGTAAAAGTGGCCAGTCTGCAGCTCAGCACCTAATTGACTGTTGGCTTCCCTGGCACCTTCTGGTGTCCCTTCTGGTATTCTGGTAACAGTTCTTTGTTTTTCATGTGACACTAATGGTGCTCCCTATCATAAACTTTCTCCTGCATTCCAAAGCAATTTACACATAGATTTTGATGTTTCTTTAGTTGGTTTGGACCTGTGCCTGCACAGCCTCTTTTCCCACGCCGACCCAGGTGATCCAACACTTCCTGAGTCCTCCAGGCCAGAGTACAGTTGAGTACAACCAAGAGCAGAAAAAGGTGTGCTCACCAAATTGGACAAGGAAAAGACGTTTAAATTTTTATGGAGGTTTTAAATGGGGATGCAGCTTCGAGACCTCATGGCAGCTGAACAGTGGAGTTCACAGTTGTGACTAGAGCAGTCAGTGTTGGGCATAGTGTGACAGCTGCTAGAGGACTGTAAGAGTCAACATAGGTAATGCAGTGTCTATACCTGTATTGTGCTGACCTTTGTACATCAACCATAGCTCAGTGCTGTTTGGGGAGCTAGTGTCACTATGTTAGCATAATGGGGCACTTACATTGATGGGGGACAGTTTAGAAACATTAACTGCTAGGTTGACATAGTTATGTGGACCTAACTTTGTAACACAGATAAGCCAGGGAAACTGAATTGTGCAGCAACATCCATGTGGTACAAAAGAACAGAAGAAAATGCGGATGATTTTTTAAAAAATCAGTCAAATGCACTCTTTCAGGATCATTGTAGTTATTCTCTTAATAGTCTATCTGAAATTTGAAAACCTGTCACTACCTCTTCCCCCACCTCTCAACTTGAAGTCACTGTAGGGACTCATTTTTATTATATATTTGTACATTGCCTAACACCATGTACATGTACCATGACCGACTTTCCTAGGCACTACTGTAATATGAACACAAAACAATAGTAGAAATTACAGTGAATATCTGGTATATCAGGTACCAGTATAGTCTAGATCAGGGGTCGGGAACCTATGGCTCGCGAGCCAGATGTGGCTCTTTTGATGGCTGCATCTGGCTCGCTGCCAGTGTTCCCTCTAAGCTGCGCAGGCGCGTGGCCGCACAGCGGCCGTCGCAACCCCCGCGCAGCAGTGAGGGACCCCCGCGCAGCCCGGCAGCCCCCACCGCTCCCTCCAACCCCCAGGGCCGCAGCACACCCGGACTGCGCCCGGCCTCTGGGCTGGCCCTCCCCGCCCCCAGTGTGGGACAGGCAGGCTCAGATCAGGAGTGCGGGCCTGCCTGCCTGCCTGCCTCACACAGCACGGGGCAGCGGGGTGGCTGCGGCAGCGGCGGGATCCCGGGCTCTCACCCCCCGACCGCCTCCTTCCCGGGGCTGGGGCTGGGCTAATCCACGGCCCCGGCCTCCCAGCATGGGGCCGGGATCAGCCTCCGGGGCTGGGGTCTGCTCCCCCCCCACCGGCAGCTTCCCAGGGCCGCGGTAGGGTCCTCCCCCACCGGCGGCGTTGGCTTTCGTTCTTTCTTTCTTTCTTTGCTTCCTTCTTTCCTTTCTCTTCCTTCTTTTTTCTTTCTTTCCTTCTTTCTCTTTCTTTGCTTCCTTCCTTTCTCATCCTTCTCTTCTTTCCTTCCCCTTTCTTCTTTTCTTCTTTTTCTTCCTTCTTTCTCTTCCTTCCTTCTTTCTCTCCCTTTCTCTTCCTTCCTTCTTTCTCTCCCTTCTCTCTTTTTTTTTTCTCCCTTTTTCTTTCCTTCTTTCTCTCCTTTGCTTTCCTTTTTCTTTCCTTCTTTCTCTTCTTTGCCTTCCTTCTTTTTTCTTTCTTCCTCTTTCTCTTCCTTTCTCTTTTTTCCTTCTTTGTCTTCTTTTTTCTTTCCTTCTTTTTTCTTTCTTTCTCTTCTTTCCTTCCTCTTCCTTCTTCCCACTTGTTTCCTTCTTTCTTTTTTCTCTTCCTTCCTTTTTCTCTCTCTCTTTTCCTTTCTTCTCTCTTTTTCTCTCTCTCTTCCTTCCTTCCTCCCTTCTTTTTTTCCTTCCTTTTAAAAAAAACCCAACCTTTAAAAATTAATTTTAATTAAAAACCTTTTTTAAAGGTTTTTTTAAAACCTTTCTAAAATTACATTTCAATTAAAAGTAATTCAAATTCAATTAATTAAACCATAAAATGCACACATTTACTTGTATTTAGTTTTAAACATATTGTATGGCTCTCACGGAATTACGTTTTAAAATATGTGGCGTTCATGGCTCTCTCAGACAAAAAGGTTCCCTACCCCTGGTCTAGATAATGTAATGATGGGAACCAGCATAGCATAAAATCCTAAAACAGATTTTAGATCTTGAAAATAGAATTTGGCTATTTCACTCATCATATAAATGATCCTGCCTGAATATATTTAAGTTTCTTCCCCCTGTACACCTAAGCCAATGTCAAATTGCCATTTCCAATTCTGAACCATATTCTTTTCTAATTTATACTGATAAAAACATGGACTAACTCCATTCTCCTCAGTGGAGCTCCAGATGTATGCTGGGGTAGCAGAGAGCAGAATTTGTCTCAGTCCTTGTACACACGCTCATTATCACGTGATAACAAGGACAGCATCCACACACAAATCCATGTTGCTGCGCGGTAATAGCTGTCTTACCGCGCAATGTGTAAACCACCAAAACGAGGGTGCTAGTGGCTATTGTGAAACAGTTGTTTCACGATAGTTCGTGTGTGTATGTTTGCTGTGCAATATGAAGCCTCCAGAAATGTCCCAGAATTCTAATTTCATCCCTTCTGCACTTCCTCCTGAGCTCTGTGGCTGTGACATGACTGTACCCGCCCTCCCATCATTCCCGGGAATTTTTGAATTGTGTTCGCTCTTCCTGTTTGTTCGGTGTGGAGTGCAGCTGTGTTCTCCAAGAGCAATGGTGGCTCAACGTGACAAAAGTGCTCCAGAGTGGACCACAGCAGAGGTGTTTGATCTCATAGGCATCTGGGGAGAGTCTGCTGTGCAGGCACAGTTATGTGGCAGCAGGTGAAATTTCGATATTTTTGGCCAGACTTCTCAAGCCATGGCAGAGAAGGGGTATGAGAGAGACACTCTTCAGTGCAGGTTGAAGATGAAGGAATTGAGGATAATGTACCAGAGAGCCAGAGAGGCAAACAGGCACTCCTGTTCAGCGCCAGTTACATGCCAATTTTACAAGGTGCTGGAAGCAATCCTGAGCAGGGATCCCACAACCACCCCAAAAGCTCCTGTTGACATGTTGGTACCCCCCATGAAAATGATACCGGAGCAGACGGTGACGAGCAATTTGTGGACGAGGAAGTGGAGGTGGGGGATGACGTGTAGGCTGAAAGTGGTGCAGCCGACCTAGGGAGCCAGGAGCTGTTCTCCACGCCACCCGACACATGCTGCCCAGATTCCTTCTCCATGCTGTCTTCGGATGCAGCAGAGGGGAGCTCTGGTAAGTTTCATCGGAACTGGCTTCTGTGCTTGCTGGATAAGCTTTGCGGGAAAATGAAGAGCGGGTGGGAGATGGGCGTTTTGAGTTTCATACTTTCTTTTTTTTTTGGATGGGGGGGGTCTACCCCACATTACACAAGCAGTGCATCAATGGATGCTGTAATTCTCAAGAAATCCTCTCTGTTGAGCTCACTGAAGGTCTCCTGGATGTACTTCCACAGCCTCCTAGTTAAATTTGATGGGAGAGCAACTGTGTTCCCTCCCCCATAGAGGGATACTCTCCCTCGCCAGTTGCTTTGCACGGCAGTGGGAACAATGGCTGCACACAAGCCTGCTGTGTACGGTCCTGGCTTATATCCAGTCACATGCAGGATATGCATTCTGGCTGTCAGGGGCACTCTAAGCAGCGAGATATCGCCTGCCAGACCGTGCCGTGTGTGAATTAATTGCCCAAAGCGCTGGAAATAGTTCATGGAGCTGTGTGACTTGTCTTGGCAATCCGAACCTCCCTTTGCAAAAGCCCTTTCAGTCCCCGGCAATGCCCTGTCCCATGGACACTGCGGAATGTGGTGGCAGAGCATATTACTGGCTCTTTAAACAAAGTGAGAACAATAGCACTACTTATGATGTTTCATTTTTCCTTAGAAATGACCTTCGCTGGTTGGTGGTCTGCGCCAGCTGACCAGCTGAGACAAATAAGGAGGAGGCCTCGCAGGAACAAGGAAGATATCTTCCAAGAGCTGATGCAGTCCAATGAGGCAGCAGCAAGGAAGACTAGACTATGGAGGTAGGCGTGCCAGCAGGAGTATAAGGAAAACAATTTGAGGAGGCAGAAGCAGAAGGATGCCCTCATAAGCATCCTACAGGAGCAGACACAACTGCTGAAGACCATGGTTAGTCTGCAGACCCAGCTGCTCCAGGCTTGCCTCCCCCGCACCCACAGCAACACTGCCCCAGTATCCCTCAAAGCAGTTCTTTGAAGGCCAGGGACCCTCCTGGTACAATGTTACATCCACTCCTGCACAAAGCTATGGCATTGAGCCACGCACCTACACACATCTATAGCCCCTGGTGCAGGCACTGCTTACTGTAATTACTAAATGTTTTATAATAATAAAAATTGAATCACTTGAACTGTGCAGTGTCTTTACTGATAAACAATAATTGTTATAATTCTTAGTTGTTGCATGTTTACTATTCACTCATTCGAGCATAGTACAGTACATGCTTCTTCCTCCCCGGCCCCGCCCCCCCCGTAATCAGCACCCAGTAGTGCGCAGGTACACTACTGCCCAGTGATACAATGCGTCCTATGAGTCCCCATCACTAAAATGCACCCTAAGTGCCTCCCTTATGCGGACGGCTCTCAGCTGTGCCCCCCTGATATTCACAGTGGCCGGCTGCTGGAAGGCAAACTCTAGCTGCTCAGCCTCCACATCCCACAAAGGGGGAAATTTCTCTCTCTTATTTTCACAGAAGTTATGCAAGACACAGCACGCTGCAATGACGGCTGGAATGTTGTCCTCATTCAAGTCTAGCCTCCCATACAAACAGTGCCAGGGGCCTTTTAAGCACCCAAAGGCACACTCTACGGCCATTTGGCACTGGCTTAACTAGTAATTGAACCTCTCTCCTTGCTTGGATCCAAATTGCGAGTATAGGGCTTCATGAGCCAGGCATCAATGAGTAAGCTGGGTCTCCTATGATTACTATGGGCATCTCCACAACCCCAACAGTAATTTTATCATCGGGGAAGAAGGTCCCTGCCTGCAACTTCCAGTACAGGCCCATGTTTCGGAAATTGCGAGCATCATGCACCTTACCTGACCACCCCACATTTATGTCCATGAAACGCCCCCTGTAATCCACAAGTGCCTGAAGCACCATGGAGAGGTAGCACTTCCTATTAATATACTCAGTTGCAAGATGCTCCGGAGCCAGAATAGGGATGTGCATGCCACCTATTGCCCCTCCACAGTTCGGGATTCTCATGGCTGCAAATTCATCGATAATCTCCCGCACATTGCCCAATGTCACTGTCCTCCGGAGCAGAACACGATTAATGGTTCTGCACACTTGTGAAAGGGCTAACCCGATGGTCGACCTGCCGACTCCAAACTGATTCGCGACCGACCGGTAGCAGTCTGGAGTCACCATTTTCCACAGTGCGATTGCAACACGCTTCTCCACAGTGTGGATGGCTCATTTTGGTGTCCTTGCATCACAAGGCAGGGGCTAGCTCCTCACACAGTTCCAAGAATGTGTCTTTCACACATTCAAAAGTTCTGTAGCCACTGGTCATCATCCCACACCTGCAAAACGATGCAGTCCCACCACTCAGTGCTTGTCTCTCGTGACTAGAACTGGCGGTGCACCATGTGCAGATGCTCAGCAATGAGGTGCTGTTGTTCTGCATGGCAGTCACCAGCCCAGGGTCATCCGAATCCTGGTCTGATTCAGAGCTGAATGCATACTGTGCCACCAGCCAAGATGTATTCATTATGCTGAAGGTGACAGTCGAGATCAGAGCTGGATCCATGTTGCTGCAAAAAGGAGTTCCGGGAAGCAACGCGGTACTGTTGAAAATGGGTGCGAGTTGCTAGTAGCAACTCTAGTGATGCAAGGGGAACAGAATGCACCATGGGAAACCAAGGCTTTACCCATGCTGCTCAGTGCTACTCTCCTTCTACCCAGGATTCTTAGCAACCAATCAGGGTGGATGGAACTGTGGGATAGGTTCCCACAATTCAATTGGGTTTCTTATGAAATCACAAATTGCGGAGGCAGCTTTGTTCCGTCACAAGTAGCTCAGTGTGGACGCGATACTGCACTACAAAAACCACATGACTTTTAAAGCACAACGGGCTTATTGCGCGATGATTCCTGTAGTGGCTTCAGAATAGAGTCCCTCTTGTTTTTGAATTCACACCCATATTACAATAAAAAAATGATTCTTCTTACTTTACTTATATCTAGTATTTAATGATGAAGTTTCAATCCAACTTTTTGTGGTGCTCAATTATTTGGAGAATAGAGGGAATACTTTTGGAGCAATATATTTATTGACATGTTTGAAGCACTTCTCCTTAACCAGTGCTGTCAAAACAAATGCATCAGGTCACAAAGCAGGTGGTTTATCTCAGTGAAAAGCTTAAGCATGAAAACAGAGAAAGCTGTGGTCTTGCAGATAGACTAGTAATTAGGTATTGATTGTTTTATCTTACATGTTGTGTACAATTCTAAACAAATGCAAGATCATTTTTGACTCCTTTCCTTTAAACCGAGAAATTTGTCAGTTCATTCATTTTAAAGATTAAAAAATATGTAGTGCAGTTTATACTGCTGATTCAATGATCTCTCTTGGACTCAATCAATACCTCCTATAAAAATAGTCCATTTGAAGTGAATGTCAAAGAGATCAGCAGTCCCTCAGTTCATCTCTAGAATCAGGACTTTTGCTTTTAGATTATAGGGAAATGAAGATATAGGGCCAGACTGTGTCAGCTTTGTGGAGAAGAGATCAAGCAGACTTTTACCCTCATTACAGCCACATGTAGAAGTCGGTCACAGTAAAAACTGAATGCACAGAACTCTTGCATTCTCATTCCTGCTGTGATGCACTGCATAGCCCAGGGCAAACAAAGACCAATGTCAACTTTCTGCCTCACTTTCTCCATCTATGAATAATGCTTATGAACCTTCTGTGACTGGGGCCTCCCGGGATACCCTCCTGGACGTGCAAAAATCAGGGCAAGCTGAAAAACCGGAAGGCAAACTCCCCAAATACTGATGGATGGTACTTAAAGCAGTCTCCCTATCAGTCACAACCAGGCTTCTGGTTCTCCATACTGGGTACCAAGAAATCTGCCCAAAATAGAAACAGTTTCCTTTATTGCACTCCAGCTCCTCTGGCTCCCACCTCGCCGCACGGTCCCTCAGAGAAATACATTCTACTGACCACAAAGGGCCAGCCACATCACACAGAATAATATAGGGTTGAATCTTACCCCAAAATACCACACTGATAGCCAATCCTTTAGCAACTACAACTAAAGGCTTAATATAAAAGAAAAGAAACAAAATATGAGAGATGTTAAAGGGTCAAAGTGAATCACATACATACAAATGATTTAAAGTTCATGTAAAGCAGTTTGCAGGCTTGTTCCTCTCTAGTTTGCAGGCTTGTTCCTCTGGTAAACACCCAGCACCCGGTGGGTTTCAGTCCTTTGTCCAGTCACAGAGGAATAGTTCCAGAGATGGGTGTTGGCTGTAGACTGGGGACTTGAGACAAGATGGAGTCAGGGCTGCTGCCTTTTATTCTCTCTGGCCTTCTCCATGCTGTGTGCAGTTCTTTCCAATCAAAATCAACTTGAGTCACATGGTCAGTCTGAGTGACACACTGGGTGGGTCTTTCCCCAGGACCATTGTACCAGTGCCTCCCTTAATGGGCCATCAAGGAGACAATGACAGCCCTGCAGGCTGGAGTATTTCTGAGGCCATGTACACACAAATCACTTTATCGCGCATTAACAGTCATTACCGCGCGATAACAGCAACAGCGTACACACGTGCAATAGGGCTCTTGCGTGTCAACAGCCCAGTTGTAGCGCAATACAAAACCCACCTTGACGAGGGTGGTAGCAGTTAACACGGAACAGCTGTTGCGCCTTTCGCCTTGTGTGTACACTTACACACGTGCAATGATTAGCCTCCGGAAGTGTCCCAGCATTCCAAAGTCATCCTCTCTGGTCTTCCCCCCACCCGCTCTGTGGCCGTGACGAAACAGTCAGTCCCCGCCCTGTTTCGATTCCCGGGATTTTCAAATTTCTCCTGTTTCACTTCCTGTTCTCTTCCTCGTGGAGTGGAGTGCAGCTCTGATCTTCACTAGCAATGGCGGCCCATCATGGAAGATGCGCACCCATTTGGAGCACGGCAGAGGTGCTGGACTTGATCATCATCTGGGGAGAGTCTGCTCTGCAGGCACAGCTACGCAGCAGCAGGCGAAATTTTGACACATATGGCATAATTTCTCGGGCCATGTCAGAGAGAGGTTCTGATAGAGACACTGTGCTGTACAGATCAAAGGTGAAGGAGCTAAGAATAATGTATCACCGAGTGAAGGAGGCAAACCGCCGTTCGGGATCAGCGCCTGCTACTTGCAGGTATTACAAGGAGATCAAAGCCATCCTCAGTGGGGACCCCACAACCACTGCAAAGAATCCTGTGGACACATCGGCCCCCCCTCATCCACTGAATGCCAGAGCCGAGCACGATGAGGATGTGATTGATGAGGCGGAGGAGATGCAGGATGACCTGGAGGAGAGTGCAACAGTGTGTAGCTAGGAGCTCTTCTGCACCCCCGCTGAGACATCCACCCAAGACATGAACTGCAGTGTGTCCTCTGAGGCGGCAGAGGGGGGTTCAGGTAAGTTTCTCTTCCGTGCAGCTATGGCTCCTGCTAAAAAATCATTGTCTGGGGCGGGAGTGCTTGCTGTCTCAGTCCCTGCTGTGCACGCTCTTTACTATGCATTCACTAGAAGTGCATCAACACAAGCAGTGATTGTCAAAAAATCATCTGTATTTAGGTCACTAAAGGTTTCCTCGATGTACTGCCAGAGCCTCCTACTCAGGTTAGATGGGATAGCATATGTGTCTACGCTCCCGTATAAGGATACTCGGCCTCGCCAGCTGCAAAGCACAGCACTGGGAACCATGGCAGCACACAAGGCAGCAGCATACAGTCCCGGCTGGCAGCCGATGGCATGTAGGATATGTATTCTAGCTGGCAGGGGCACTCTGAGGAGAGAGATATCGGGTTCCATCTGTGTGGCAGAATGTTAGCCCCCAGTAAGGTTTCTATTAGGATGTACCTTGTCCGTTTCAGCAAAGCATAGGATGTTGACTGCCCTGTACCTTCCAGTGGAATGTGCTACTGAAAGGTTACATTGGTTATCTAGGCTATGTGTGAACAATAGCTTTATTATTCTTTTTTTTTATTAGATTCGACCTTCACAAGGCCGTGTCTATCCCAGCTGCCACATGAGAAACATTCGGCGGCATGCTCGAATAAACAGGGAGGATATGTTTCAGGAGCTGATGAAAACCACAGAGGCATCCGCGAAGGAGAATCGAGCTTGGAGAGAGGAATCCCAACAGAGGAGGCAGAAACACAGGGACAAACTGATAAGCGTCATGAAGGAGCAAACAGAACTGCTCAAGAGCATGATTGCTCTGCAGACCCAGGCGATTAATGCACGGGCTCCACTCCAGACACTTCAGCCATGTCTGCCTCCCACACCCCGTAGTCTTTCAAAGCATTTATTTGAAGCCCACCCATCACCCTGGTATACTGCAACATCCCTCACAGAGCTACTTTTTAGAGACCAGCAGCTACACCCACCTGTAAACTCTCCAAAACCCACCAACCACCCCCCCTTTTATCTTTTAATAAAAACAGTAACACAAAATTTGAAGAGTGGCTTTATTTGTACACAGCGAAAATGTCATAAGGTGCACTTGATGCGTACTTGAAGTGAACTACGGGAGAGCATCATTGAAATGCTCCCTGCGTGCCTCCCTTATGCGAGCAGCTCCTTGTTGGGCCCCCCTAATACTCCTAGTGGCTGGCTGTTCGTATGCTGCCTCGAGGCGCTGTGCCTCCATAGCCCACCCCGGGGAAAACTTTTCTCCCCTATTTTCACAAATGTTATGAAGGACACAGCACGCCATAATTACAGCAGGGATGTTGTCCTCGTCCAAGTCCAGCCTCCCATACAAACAGCGCCAGCGCCCTTTTAAGCGGCCGAAGGCACACTCCACAGTCATTCTGCAGCGGCTCAATCGGTAATTGAACCGCTCGTTGCTGCGATCCAGGTTCCCGGTGTACGGCTTCATGAACCATGGCATCAGTGGGTATGCTGGGTCTCCAAGGATGACTATGGGCATCTCCACATTCCCCACAGTAATTTTTTGATCTGGGAAGAAGGTACCCCCTTGCAGCTTCCGGTACAGTCCAGTGTTTCTGAAAATGCCGGCATCATGCACCTTTCCCGACCACCCAGCATTGATGTCCGTAAAACGCCCCTTGTGATCCACGAGTGCTTGCAGCACCATGGAGAAGTAGCCCTTCCTGTTGATGTACTCGGTTGCAAGATGGTCTGGAGCCAAAATCGGGATATGTGTGCCATCTATGTCTCCCCCGCAGTTAGGGAATCCCATGGCAGCAAAGCCCTCCACAATCTCACAAACATTGCCCAACGTCACCGTCCTCCGTAGCAGAACGCGATTGATGGCTTGGCACAGTTGTGAGAGGGCTAATCCGACAGTGGACCTCCCGACTCCAAACTGGTTTGCAACCGACCGGTAGCAGTCGGGAGTTGCCATCTTCCAGACTGCAATCGCAACATGCTTCTCCACAGTTAGGGTTGACCTCATGTTGGTGTCTTTACATCGCAGGGCAGGGACCAACTCTGAACACAGTTCCAGCAAGGTTGCTTTCCGCATTCGAAAGTTCTGTACCCACTGCTCGTCATCCCAGAGCTGCATAAGAATGCGATCCCACCACTCTGTGCTCGTCTCTCACGACCAGAAATGGTGTTGCACCGTGTGCAGATGATCGGTGAAGGAGCTGAGCAATGCGGTGCTGTTGCTCTGCAGGGCATCGATCAGCCCCTGCTCCTCGGCGTCCTCATCTGATTTGGAGCTCATTGCGTACTGAGCAACCATCTGAGATGTATTTAGAATGCTGAAGGCGACAGTGGAAATTAGAGCAGGATCCATGCTGTCGCAGTTGTGATTGCTCGCAAGTAGTGCGGCACTGCACTGTTGAAAATAGGCGCGAGTTGCTATTGGCAATGAGGAAGACACAAGGGGAACACAGTGCACCACAGGAAAATGAGAGTGTACCCATGGTGCTTTGTGTTCCTTTCCTTCATCCCAGGATTCCAAGCGCCGATTGAGGGAAAATTGAACTGTGGGATAGATGACCAGAATTCATTGCGCTACACCGTGTTATATCAAAGAATTTTGTTGCGTTGCAAGGAGTGACGTGTGTACATGCTCTCCCACAATAAAGGTCACATGTTTTTTATAGCGCGATAGCCATGTTGCGCTTTAATCTGATCATGTGTACATAGCCTCAGAATCACACAATTTGGGAAACAGATACAGTTAACACATTCATATCTTCTAATACAGCTATGATACCTACACATAGGCAAAATAATCATTTCTAGCAAGTTACAACCTTCCTTTTGAGGCCAAACATGACATAGTTCCTATGGATTGTAGCAATTATGAGGTATTAATACAAAGTAATATCATAAATGGTTCCCTAAATCTGGACAGTGTCACACCTTCCTCATATTGTGATAATTAATTAGTTAATGTTTGTGCATTGCTTTGAACATGAAAGGTGCCTTATAAGTGCTATATATTTATGAGGGGTGGCCAAACTTACTGATCACCCAAAACTCCCTCCCCACTGGGCAGAATCCTGTAGCCCACAATCTGCCATGGGACAGAAGATCTGGTAGGCAGAGAATGGGGGTGGGGTGACACAGAGAGCTCAGTGGGCTGCACTTTAACTGTAGAAGAACCACATGCACCTCATGAGCCATAGTTTGGCCAGCCCTGAATATAGACAGTAACACACTGTACACATGATGCTCTATAAATATTGCTGAGCTGAGAATGGGCATAGTATTCAGCATCTTGGAAGAGGAGATCAGTGGTTCTACTCTTCATCTGCACCTGAGTCAGTCAGATTGTACCGGGAGATGACTGCTGTTATGTGGCCCTACCCTACACCCATGGGGCCCAAGGAAGGATGTGGCTCAGTATAACCCCTACATTGCCAAATATCAACATATATTTCCCTTTTTATAAAAAGAGGCACATGGTGAATTTTATGTCAGAGTTGTGGACCATAGTAAACAAGACCCTTGAAACTCCTAAGCCATCTGCTTTTCTACCTGGTACGCTGTCTCCTGATAGTCTGAATGTGTCTATTAGCCCAGCAATAAAGTGTAAGGCTACAAAAAGTGGTGAAAATTGCACTATTTTCTACCTCCAGCCACACCTACTCCCAGATGGAGACAGAAACAAGCTTTTTCTAAATGATGGAGCTAATGGACCTGCTGGAATATATGCTAATATATCTGTACTCGGACACAAATGGATTTCTTCAAGAATTACATTTAAAGAGTGGGAGATTGAGAGAGATAATGAGAACAGGGGAGGGAATGTGAGGGGAAAAAACTGCAACAAATCAGCTTGAAATACCAAAAGCATGAAACAAGCTAAGAGAGAAAGCAGTGGGGGAGGAAGGGGAGAGGGAAGAAGAAACCCTGTTCTCATAGTTAATTTGAAGTTCAAAGCAAAAATTGTAGTTGTTCTTTCCCAAAAGGAACTAAGGGTTGCTGAATGGAGCTGAAAGAAGTGCAAAATGTTAGGGTACCATGAACACTCATTTGTGAGGGCAGTGTTATCTAATGGTTAGAGGATGTTCAATGGGTTCTATTCTGAGCTCTGGGAAGGAACAGGGAGTTGTTTGGGTGAACAGTGCTGCAGATGTGCAAATATTGTTATTTCAAAAAGACATGAGAGATTTATAGGAATAAGAAGAATATTCAGAAATATAATATAAAAAAATCTAAGAGTTTTGAAAGTGATTCTCATGCTTCGGGTGTTAAGACAATCCTTAACTACTGGGCTTTAGGAGGGAATTTTCTCGTGGGACAGGTTATATCATAATTGTTTACTGCAGACATTCTGAAGCATTTGGCACCTAGTCTACAGGATAGTATTTGGCAGGATACTAGACTGGATGGACCACTAGTCTAAGCAACAAGGCTATTAATATGTCCATATATTGAGATTCTCCATACAAATTTTACATTTACCTAAGAACTGCTACAATGAGGACTGCATTAGTGCTTTAATTACATAGACAGGAATCATTCCACTTACCATTAAAATGCAGCCATTTCTGTTGTGAAATTCAATAGCTGTTAACAGTGTCTAGCAAAGAACCACAATAGATACAGAACTATTGAAAGAAATGTATTCATCTGGAAATGTATAGGAAATTTCAGTAGAATGTCACCAATCAAACTGGAATTTAACAAGGAAAGTTGGATTAACACTATAGTTCTTGGAAAATATGCCAGGAAATCTTCAATGACTAAATGTGGCCATAGCCTCAGTTTTACATCTCATCTGAATGTGACATTGCCTTACATTACCTATCTATCTAGGTAGCTAGCTAGCTATGTGATGCTAGTTAAATCTTTACAGCATTGATAACAGAGGCATTTTCCTAGTTGTGGACTGAGATGCATATTATTTCCTACCTGGCTCTCTGCTTCTACAGATAATGCAATTATTTCAAAATTTTTAATATCCACCCTTACGACAAGGCATCATCCAATGTGATCAATTGACAGTTGCTCAAACGTCGAGTCAGAAATGTTTCTTTTGCACAAAGTACGTTTCATGGTGTCTTTGAAGCATTAGAGCTCCTCTCCATGCTGGAGCTTAATTCAGAATATAAGACTTTCTTAGATCCCAGAGATATAAATTACTTAGTCAGTCAATTTCAATTGGCACAGATCAAATAAGCTTTGATGCCAACTGAATGAGCTTTTTACAGGACTTCTGTGTTAGAAACCCCGTCCTGCCATTTGATGTCCAGTAATTATCATCAATGTCAAAAATGAAAATTATCAAGCTTTTTTATTTACTGTTGATAACAGGTTCATTTTTCACACCCATAGAGCATGAAGACAACATCATGATGGACTTTGATTTTTGTCTATAGCCAGGCTCCATGGCTATGTCTACACTTACTAAAATTAGTTCGAAGTAGTTAAAATTAGAAAAAAAAAATAGAAAAAAAAATAGTTCGAACTAAGCAAGTGCCATTCTTGGCACTTGCTTAGTTCGAATTAACGATTTACATTGATTTCAATGGGCCGGTTGGTTCGAACTAAGCAATTAGTTTGAACTAACATGGCCACATTGGTTAATTCGAACTAACTACAGTAGTTCGAATTAACTCTAAGTTCGAATACGCTATTCAAACTTATTAGTTTGAACTTATTAGTTCACCCTTAATGAGCAAACACTAAAGGATTTTTTGGGAATTACAGGGATCTTTGGCTTAGGAAAAGGAAATGTTGCTGGAGAGGAAGATAGGGAAGCCAAGAACACAAAGGAGTAAATGAAGTTTGTAGTCTGGCAACCAACTTCATTATAAAAGTTAATTTTATTGACAGATATATAAAACTTACTATATTACTAGTAATAACCATACAATGGGAGAAAAACAATCACAGTTATAATTTTACACAATTTTAATTGGAGTATTAGGGAAATCTAGCCCAAGTTTGATTACAAAGTTCAGGTTTAGAAAGTTATACCTAGATTGAGAGAGAGAGAGAGAGAGAGAGAGAGAGATAGAGAGTTGGAGTCTCACCACTCAGCGCAGCTTAAACCAGTCAAAGGTTCCCAAGAGACAGGTTGTTCAGCTTAAGGTCAGAGTATTTGAGACAGGCAGAGGCCCTAACATGATCAGTCTGGAAAAGGTAAAGTTCCAATGGAACCGATGCAGCTTTTGGATCCGGGTATCAGAACAGAGTTTTGAACTTGGGTAAGGGGTTTTGTAGGGAAGAAACAATAGTTCAAGGCAAAATACTAGGTTTGTTTATGGGTAAATGGTGTCCCAAGGGACCATACCAGAGCTGTTTTGTGAGGTTAGACAATAGAAACTGATCATTCCTGGCTATGGGCAATGTTACATTGAGGGAGCTCACAATGTAATCAGGCAGATTCAGTATTTTGGATACCAATGAAGCGTCTATGACTAGAATTGGTCTGATAATTGCTGAGTTGGGTATGTGCAGGCATGGGTTCATTAGCATCGGGAGCAGAGATTCCCCATCATATAGTGCTTCCCTGCTTTGCCAATTCTACAGTTCAGTGCTTTTCCTGCCTTGGAACTTGGTTCATCATTTGGAATGCTAATTCTTGTTCCATCTTTGATGCAAATAAAGTTCTCTGTTTTCCATCAGTATGCTAATGGAAATGCCTCCTTATATCTTGCATGTAGATGATGCTAGGGGAGTTGTCTTAATCGAATCACCCTTCTTTGGAGGGGTTTAGGTGTGTCTTCCAGTGCCTTTTGATTGCTTTTGGTTTCTGGTTCAAGCAAAGGCTAGAGGAGGAGAGGGGTTAGGTGAGTCAGAGAGGCTGGATATTGTGGCCTGGTTCCCCAAGAATACAGAGCTGACAAGTAACAAAGGTAGTGCAGATGACCATGTTGAATGTCATGGTTAGATTGAGCAACATGATAGAAAAAGCTAGTAATTTTCATGATTTTTTTCCCTATATTTGTTAGATGATGAAAATCATGTCAACAGTGCTAGGCACAAAAGCCATATTGTGACTCAGGCAGAAAGTTGCAAGTGATTTGGGTCAGGAGTCAGTTTACTAAGATTCATGAAAGAATCTTGTCAGTTATTGAGACCAAATCACCAAAGTCACTCTTTGAGTGTTTACTCTTGCGGACATTTATGGTGCTGGCAACTTTCAGTTGTGATATGAAGCCAGATATGTAAGAAAAATTTTAAAAGCCTGGAAATGAGGTTCTTCCTGCGTTTGAAAACGTCAGCTGGAATGGCATTGGGATCAAGAGATTTGCTCTTTTAATTACTTCAACTACCTTCAACAGCTTGGCTTATGTGGTGAGATCGGCAAATACATTAGACGTGGGCAATTTGCAGACTTTATTCTGTGACTCATCAGAAACAGTAGATAACTCAGCAGTTCTCTAAAATGTTCATGCCACCATTGGTGAATGTCAAAGCAATCTATAATGAGAGAATCAACATCAATATTTGTTAACACTATCAAGGCAGATTGGGTAGGGCTGTACACAGCTCTGATCACATTACAGAAGACTTTGGTATCTTGTTTATTAGTGTAACATTTCTGGAAAGCCAAGATGCAGAAGTCCAGAGTTCAGGAGCAGACAATACTATGGGTTTATTGAAGTAATCAAGAAAAAATCCCAGTTCTTCAAACACGTATTTTTCATTCTTCCAACCCTACTTCCGGTTTGAGCTGTTTTTATAATGTATCTTAACCAACCATTTTCTTAAAAATATTATAAGATAATTCTTTAACCAGCCCTAACATACTGTAAAATCTTTTTCTAACCAATCATACCCCACAACATTAACTGATTACAATTAGTTAAGGGATAGATAGATAGATAGATAGATAGATAGATAGATAGATAGATAGAT
>ML685832.1:9883630-9923282 GCA_007922175.1 Pelusios castaneus
GATAGATAGATAGATAGATAGATAGATAGATAGATAGATAGATAGATAGATAGATAGATACAAAATATCAAACAGAAATTATCAGAAAAGTTACTACCACAGTAACCAAACAATATGAAGTGCAGATTCTACCACCAAAACTCACATGTTTGAAAACCAGACAGAATGCTACCAGAAATGCTGCCCACCAAGTCGTGGTTTGAGGGCTTTGGCATATAAAAGCGAGTAGGTGTTCAGTGATTCTGAACAGAAAACTGTGTGGGGAAAATTCAGCTATGGTTTATGAAAGACCTCCAGTTCAAATAGAACTTGGGAGGACGGTTGGAAATGCATCAGTTTTGTTAACATGTAAAATTGGAAATTATCAAAACACTTCATTTCAGCTTTGTTGTTTCAACTTTTATGTAACTGAGTAGAAATAGTTTTAACAATAAAGTTGAAATAAAGCATTTCAATAGGTTTGTGACAAAATATTTCTGAATATTTAATGTTATGATAAGTTCTGCAATTTTTGATTGTCTCAATGTGGGACAAAACAATATATTATAAATATATATTCAGTGAGGTGTTCGTTCTGGTTTTAGGCTAGCTATAAAACATAGCTTTTGGAAAAATATAATGGCTCTACTTTTTTTACCCATTTGCTTTATTGTATGCTACTTCCATAAGAGCCAGAAATTGGTAACATGCAGTAATTTCCTTTTGAACTCTTCTGAGTTTTTTAGACTGAAAAGTTGACATTAAAAAGTTTTAGTTTGTGCATTATAAAAAAAATGTATGCTATAATAGCTTTAAGCAACTTTTCTACAAGCTAAAGATACTTAGGGTTGTATCAGTCCATACCCCTGGATTCATAAAAATCTGCTTAATTATAGCAAATTAAGGCCTTCAGGTTAATGGAATTTGTATTAGGTCTTTAGCTGATATCAAACTATTATATTCTCCCAGTGTTTCAGAGGCTTTAATGGAGTCCTAAAATTCGGATAGAATTTTGCTGAATAAGGAACTTTGTAGAATGTAATTGAAAGCAGTAACTTCAACCCTGTAACGTCAGGGAGTGTTAAGACAGAATACACTAGACCAGAGAGCTTTCTTGTGGAGCACTTGATGATTACTTGCTCTATTAATTCCCTTTGAAGCACCCGGCATGGGCCACTGTTGGACAACAGGATACTGGGCTAGATAAACCATTGGTCTGACCTAGAATGGTATTTCTTATGTTCTACTAAAGGAGCTTTTAGGATTTTTCAGTGCAGGAATGTTTAACATCACTGTATATGTGCTTTACAGAATGTTTGGGGCTTTGCAACATCTTTTTAATTCTGTGTAACTACAAGAAAATCTTTAATCTATGGCATCCCAGGAGGGCTGTGTTTATCTGCTTACCTACTTATGAACAGATATAAGCTGGTGTGGTGAGAAGAGATCTGTGGGTTGTGTTTTTTTTCTTCCTTTCTATAATCTTTCTGCTGTAGAAGCTCTTTTTGATACAATAATGACATTTGGTGGTAGTCCCATAGGAGTAATACATTTGCCTGAAGACTTCACTGAAGCCGTGGTGATCTTCCTTGCTGTCAATGACCTACAGATGACATTTTGTACCAAATTAATTAGATGTCTTTTTTTGAAGGAAATGGTGCATCATGCATAATTAGAAGAGGCATCAAAGTTGGAGTCATTGGCTCATTAATCTAATGAGGCTAGCTTATTGCGCTTAAAGACGATTTGTATTGTTCGCAATGTTTGTGTTATTTTTATGTGCAATTATCACTAATACATATAGCACTACTTCTCCAAACAGGTTTCATTTTTCTTAGAGTCTAGCAAAAGATTTAGATAGTCAGAAATCACACTATAGCCATTGTCTCTGACCCTGCCAATCACTTGAGATATTAAGGATGTAGAATGCCACTTAAAAATCAGGTGGACACTGGCATTGATTTTGTTTGTTTGTTTGTTTGTTAATTAGAAAACAATGATAGCAGAATCTCAGATAATTACAAAGCTCATAGCCCATACAAACAAAATGTTGCTACATTAGAAAGAAATAGAAAGCTGTTTACTGTAGTTTATTGATCTTTTTAACAGAAAAAGAGATGATGATCACAATGTCCTGAACAATGTATATTTGCAAATAAAGGATTGCCCATCTGCAGAAGAGGTATTTTGTATATTGGTTTTGATATTAATTTTCTCTATGACTCCTTTCTTTGAATTTTTTTTGAAGATTGTCCCACTTAACATACAGAAAGAGAGAGAGAGAGAGAGAGAGAGCGTGAGTGTGTATATGAGTAATTCAGAGAGTAGAGCACAAGACTGACTCTCTGGCTTACGGGTTTGTACCCCACATTGGGCACATTTAATCTCCTAGCAAACACTTCAGATGAGGTATCTGAGTGGTTAGCACAAAGAACTGCTAATATATTTTGGAAGTGAAGCTAGACCAATTCTGACTTTTTCCCCTAAACCAAATGCTCTAGGAATTAATTTGGATAAGTTCTATGGCCTGTGTTATATAGTAGGTCAGACTAGATCATCACAATAGTCCTTTTTGGCTATGAATCTACTGTTTCAACTGTATTGAACAAATAATTTACAGAGCATTTTACAGACTGGCAATCTCTAGTCAAACAGAAAAATGTCTATTCATTGAAAATTAAACAAACTTAAATCTTACCTAAAATACTTTAAATCACTCCCCAGTGTTACCATTCTTTGTTTGTTTAAAGTTCACATACAGGCTGTAGCTGGTACCTGCAATCATCATTTCTATCCTTGGTGTTTATATGTACTGTGTAAACAAGCAGGAATTTTCTTGGCAGAATCCTGTATGAGCACATCTAATTGCCAACAACTGAATTTACTTCATTATGTTTTTTCTAACAAAATTGGTCATAATTCTTTTTCAGTAAAAGAATTATCATGATAAATGCCAATCACAGTAATCCCTTTACACAAATGAGTGGGCTGTTATTTCATTTTTACAGACGGGGAAAATGAGGTGTAGAAGAAGTGAAGTGACTTTCCCAAAATCACGTAGACAGTCATTATGATGCTACAGTCTCCAATTACATGATGACATATTATTTTTTCCACATGATCAGTGAATAGAATAGATGGACTTATTAGGCTTAAGTCAACTTAAAATACTCCGCGTCTATACTGTGCTTTTCCTTATGTTGAATTAAACTTCTCCTTAAGTCGAATTATGGAAAAGTTAGTTTGAATTAAGAACGCCTTGTTTTAATTCAAAGTAGCATTGAAATCGACTTTATTAAGTCTACTTAAGCCAGTGGAGCTGGGGATTAGTGCCTTGGTGGATCTTATTAAGTCTACAAAAAGTTAAGTTGATTTAATAAGATCGAAAAGGGGCCACATCTACACATGAAAAGTTAAGTCGATTTTTGATAAGTCGACTTTAAGTTGACTTAAAGTCAACCTTATTAAGTCGACTTCATAAAGTTAACCTAACTTTTCAAGTGTAGACATAGAGTTAATGAGTAGTGTGACAAAGTGGGAATTTTCTATAATGTTTTTCATGAAGCCTAAGTGTGCATCAGTTTCCCTCTGTACTTTGCAGTGGTACCCACTGAGGAAAAAGGTTTCAGTCTGCTCTTGGATTTCTCTCAAGACCTCTCTGAGCTGCTGGCCTCGTACTAGTACCTTTTCAGGTCCTGTAAGATAGTTCCTATGACCAGGTTCACGAGGGCCATATTGTAGAACTTCTGGAACAGAAACCAAAGTATGTGTGTAGATAGCAGAGTCCCCTTGTATGTGTGATAGGTTGGTCCTGGCTAATGCCACCACAATTAAAGACATTCTGAACTGTTGTCTAAGTGGACTCTATGGTGTTCAGCCAGCATATGTGAGTTCCCCATCTTATGCTCCAGGGTGTCAGAGTGAGTCTCAGGGCAGGTCAACACTACAATCTTAACATCCCATGTTAGCTTGAGTGGGATTGGGAGTCTAGAGGTGGAGTGAAACTATAGCCACCACCATAATTACCCACCACATTACCCTCTTTCTGTCCATGGTGTGTCCTCACCAGGAGCAATTCCACCAATTAAAGAAGGGCAGTGCAGAGCAATGAGAACCAGGACTCTCCACCCCCTCTCCATGGGAGCTCAGGCACTCCTCAGGCTTCTTGCCTCCCCACTGGAAGCAGTGGGGGAAACTGCTTCTTGCCTCTGGGCTCCTTGCCTCTGGCAAGGTGATCCATGCCTGAAGTCTGGTTGGCTGCCATGCTCCCAGTAGGGGCTGGTGAGCCCAGGTGGATGCACAAGCCACAAGCCTGGATGGCAGCCTGGCTTGGAGCAGAGACCCAGCAGGAGCACTGCTGTGGAGTTAGTAGCCAACTTTCCTGTCAATTTCATGGCTCCAGCCCAGCCATGAAAATGTCTGCTGGCTGCCTTTCAGTGTAAACACACTGTTACTCTGTCTAGACCAATATAAGCCCAACACCTCTCCTGGATGCAGACATTAGCTGTCTTATGTTGACCTAAGCCAGTAGTGTAGACCAAGCCTTAGTTTCATTCCTCCTCCACACTCTCAGTCCCCGGCTCTTTGCCCAGCCCATTCTTGTTTCCATCTCTTCTCTGTTCTTATCCCATCTGTCTCTCTCTCCCAACTTGGTCCTCAGTCACTCCCTTCTACCTCCACCTGCATTCCTCAGCCCTATTGACTTCCAGTCATAGTCTCCCAGCCTGGGCTTCTCATCCAGTCTGTGATTCCACAGGATGCTTGGCCCAATCACTTTGCTCACAAGGCTCTCTCTTCCAATGGCTTCTTACAACCTCAGTCTTTCTCTTACCACTCTTTTCCCTAACTGACCTGATATTTCAAAAGTACTGAGCTTGCAGAAGAACCCATTAACTCTCACTGATAGCAAGGGAGAAGACAAATATCTCAGCTATATACTGTATTCCAAATGATGGCAAAGTGGAACTCTCTTTGATATTTTGTTGACTACTTATTTTGATGTAATCATAGTATGTATATGCAGTGCATATGTAGTTACCTGCAGGCATTATCTGTTTCCTTGAGGCTGTAATAACTTATGTATGAATTGTGTTTTCCCAAAGTCTATCTCTTTGGCTGAGTTTGGACCCCTTTGGAGAATCCACTCTCTTCTGAGTGTAAATAAATGATGACTACTTAATGGACTGGTGCAAACAAGTGTAGTTTACAGAGGAACAGCATTGAAATCTCCAGTCCTTCCTCGTGACACATGGATTTGGCAAAAATCCTGTTGAAATGGGCCAAGGTATTTTTGGACTGAATAAATCTTTTTGTCATTTCATTCTGATTGCATACATGCTATAAACTTATGAAATGTACATTCACCAGTGTCTACAGTGACATCTCCTGGAGAAAGGAAACATTATCACCCACAGTAATAGCTAGTGAATAGTGATAGCAATGTTGTTGCAGACTGCATTCCTGAAGTTTTGTTCCTTGTTTTTACAGGACAATGGGAGATGTTTGCAAGTTTTATTTCCTTTCTAAATCCCTATATAATCAAAGTTCAGATTTTTTTTCACAGTAGTGCTAGCTCAAATCCCTTGACTGGTGATACAGTAAAAGACATAAACACTTCATTCATTCTGCTCTGTTATTTCACCTCATGACTAGATGTCACATATGAGCTATATGTAACCTTCGGGTGGGCTAAATTCATTTAGTTGCCCTTCTCCAGTGCCCCACAGAAATCAATCCCAACCCCTATGGGGAAAGCAGCTGGAGACCCAGGATCCAGTCTGTACAGGACTCATGGCGAAGCTTGCTCAGAGCTACACTCACACATTAAAATACTACTAAAAACAAACATAACAATGAACTTTATTAACTACTAACTAAATGAACCTTATCCTAAGAAAACAAACTACAATTAACCAAGAACAATCCCTTGCATGAAAGATCCCCAAGAGTCCCAAAGTCTGTGTGGAGTTCACCCAACTCTCAGCTACAGTCTCTGTTCCAGTGTGGAAGCTTGAGTGGCAAGAAATAGCTGTCCTCTTCTTTCTTTGCTGGGATCCTCTGTAGAATTCCATGCAGGCTTTTCCTTCTCCTTTGCAACCAGCCCTCAGTCCCATATGCATGTCTGCAAGGTCTGTTGCAAATAACTCCTTTACATGGAGAAAACATCTTGTTCACTCCTCGCTCAGCTCCTCTCCAGAACACTGAGCACATGGTCTCCCTCAAGGCAGCTCCTGCCTGCTGTCTGCTCAGGCTGCTGCTCTCCAGTCATCTGACTGATCACATCATACCAGCAGGGTACACTGTGGAGCATGCTCAAATTGCTACCACTCCCTGCTTCTGGAAGTTTCCAGTTGTGGGTTGCTAATCTGCCCAACAACAGTAACCCACCCTCAGCAGGTCTCTCAGAGATAGCCTTTTCAGGCATATGGGTTACATATACAGCCTTATCCATCTCTCAGTGACATTGATGTAAATGAGGAGAAGCTACACTGAAGCACAAGGAGTTAACCCCACTTAAAATGGTGTTAGTGAGAAAGGAATCAGACTGATATCTTTTAAAACAAGAACAAATAAACAAAACAGTGAAAAGGGGATACCTTTCCCCTTGTTTGTCTGTCAAAACATCCCCTACTAGATTTCCATAACCGTCCTCAGCATGAGTTTACTATATATCATAATTATTCCTTCATTCAGGTGTAAAGGATCAATGTGATAAAAGAAAGCCTTTGCTAAGAGGTTTGATTTAGTTCAAATATTTTTAATGCTCTTTCAGCTACAAAGAAAGAAAGAAAGAAAGAAAGAAAGAAAGAAAGAAAGAAAGAAGCCATACCCTGCCATCCAATTCATGTTTGTTTTGTTTTATATTTATCCAAAACCGTTCATCTGTTACCAGGGCTGGACTTACCAGCCTGGGGCCCCAGGCTGCCCCTGACAGCAGGAGCCCATCCTGCCTGCCCCCACACAACAACTGCAGAGCCCCCTGTCTCAGGGGAAGGGAGGGCACTTCTGGCCAGTGTGCCAGTGATGTTGGGGGGGGGGAGGGAAGGCCTGTTGACGTGCGGCACAGGAGGGAACCATGCCGTGCACCAGTAAGCCCCTCCCACTCCCCGGCACCCTGGGAGCGGGGTTGCAGGCACACAAAGAGGCAGCACAGGAGCTGCGGAGGGAGGCTGCACTACGAGCCACCCTGCCCTACCCCCCGGAGAGAAGCAAACAGGGACTGGCGCCCCTCTCTGCCCCCAGGGGTGGGCTAGCCAGCTCAGGGGCAGAGCAGAGTACAGAGCTCAGTCTCTGGCTTGAGGCCGCTCGCTTCCGCCCCACACCAGCAGGGTAGGAGTGCTCTCAGTGCTCCTGCCCTGCCAGCTCTGAGTCAGACTGGATTATCGCAGGGGGGTTAGAGGCTTGAGCCCATGGCCCCCTTTTTGGCCAGGGCCCAGGTCTTAAGCCCCTAAAGCTCCTGCAATAATCTGGCCCTGTCTGTTACTCAGCAATTTCAGAGTACCATGTACAGAATGGAAAAAAGTACATAATAGAGGTCTTAATGAATCAACTGCAACTGTAATATCAAATCTAAGATGAAGGAAAACAGGTGATGGTATTGTTAGCTTAACCATCTTTAATCATAGAAATTAAAAAGAATAAAGTACTAAAATAGCATCTTTTTTCATCTCCCTGTCAGCAAGTTATTATTTCTTACACTAGTGAGTATTTTCTGATGCTTTAACATATTGGAAGACCTTAGGTTAGTTTTAGGGATACCCATGCCATCCCATTCACTTCAGGAAGCAGTGGCTTCCTTTCCAGGCTGTAGCAAAGAAAGACACAATGGGCCAATGCCTTGCACTTTTTGGAGTCTTTTACACCTAAGCAAAGTGGGTGCAAAATGCTCTGCATATAAATGGTAACATCAGTGTAAATGACCGTCCTCTCCCCTCCCCCACAAATGTGCAACAACAGCTGATCTTGAGAAAATTTTGGAAGATGAGTATGAAGCATCCTTCTTCAGAGGTGTTGGGGAAGAGGATCTAAGACAAGACCTCTACTCCCCTTTCAGGGAGGAGAGAAAAAACAAATACATAATGAATTGTTGGACAACCCTCCCTTGTCAACCATATGAAGTTGAGGGCAATTAGATCCTTTCAGAAACTGCTGTTATTGTAGGGGAAGAAAACTTCAGAATGCTCTTTCAAAAATAAAATATGCCAGTAGCAGTATAATGAATGTATTTACCTTCACTCAGATTGTCAAAGAAGCCTAACTGAGTTAGGCACCCAAATGTCATTGAACGTCAGTGGGCATTTGGCCTAACTTTTTTGCTCTGCTTTAAAATCCCTAGGCACAGTGGGTATGGCTACACTTTAACTGGGAGCAATCCTGGGTAGATAGAGCTCACTAGCGTAGCTTGAGCTAGCATGCTAAAAATATTAATGTGGACCTTGCAGCTATGGTAGCTAGCCTGAGGCCAGAGCAACATCCCTATTGGTATTTTTAGCATGGTAGTGGGAATCTGTCTACCTGACCTGAGAGCTCCCAGCTGCAGTGTAGACACAACCAGCATTATCAAATCCATAAGACTGGTACAAAAGAAATACATTTTGGCCCCTTCTGTACGCCTTCCACTAGCTGCACTAGTTAATAGCTCACAACCATGAAGCCTAGCAACTTATTTCTTCTGAAAAATGAAAGCTGAGAGTATTATGTAATCACAGAAGTCTACGGCCTGGACTACACTGCTGGCAAAATTCAGCATCAGTTAATGGGAGTTATGCAAGCTACTCAGAGTAGCTTGTGTAACTCCAATCAACTTTATAATTTCCCTTCAGCGTGCTGTCTTTACTGCATTGTGCCACTTGAGGGGATGATTTTATTAAGTTGATTTCTAGATCTACCGAGTGTGTCCTTACTGACCGCTCAGTCAATATGGAAAAATCTGACAGCTGTGAATTTGTTGCCATCTGTGTAGACATACCTCATGCAAAACATCAAATATCTATAGACTCATGATAAAATCTCAAGAGTTGGCAAGCCTGAAGCCATTGCTTCTTTGGGAATGGTGAGTCACTCAAACTAGTCACAAAAGTTCCAGGGGAACTTGAAGACATGGTGCTTCTTCCCTCTGCATTGGCTAATGAAGGTGATCTGGTATGCAGAGGACAGAACAATGTGTCCTCTTCCTAAGGCATAACATCAGATAAGATTTAACCTCAAAACTGATATACAACATCAGAAACATATAATGAGATCAAGACAGCCTCAGACCCAACTTCAAAGAAATCAGTTCCACTGAAATCAACAATAGGGGAAACAATTACTGACCACTCCAAGCAGATGAATCACTGGGTAGAACACTATTCTGAGCATTGTTCTTGTGAAAATATTGTTACGAATGCCATCATCAACCCTATTGAAAGGTTGCCTATTATGAATCAATTTGAGGATAAAACAACAGTTGAGGAGCTTAGTCTTAACACAGATAGTATTCCCAATCAAAAGACCCCAGGATAAGACTGCATAGTATCAGAAGTCATAACATCTAGAAATTTTATGCTATTGTAACATCTTTGTGAGTTGCTCTGTCTGAGTCGGAAAGAAGGCAAAGTACCACAAGAAATGAGAGACAGCATCCTCATCACTCTATAAAAACAAGGGTGACAGGAACAACTGTAACAACTACCATTTCCCTTCATAGCATCATGGGAAAATCCTGTGCCCAACTTGTCCTGAACAGATTTCAGATCCTGGCAGACAAAATTTACCCTGAATGACAGTATGGTTTCAGAGCTGAAAGGTCTATTATTGACATGATCTTCTGACTGAGACAACTACAGAGAAATGCAGAGAATGAAAAATCCCAATTACAAAGCCTTTATCAATCCCACAAAGACTTTTGACCTCATTAGTAGAAGCTAACTATTTGGGCTTCTAGAAAAGACTGGATGTCCCCACAAGCTCTTAAGCATAATTCAATCTCTCCATGAAAATATGTACAGCAGAGTTGCATACAATAGCTCAGTCTGAGATGATTTCCAGATTTGTAACAGGATCAAGCAAGGCTGTGTACTTACTCGAGTTTTGTGTGGGACCTTCCTCAATTGAGGGAATCTTCTTATACACAAAAATCTGATGGAGAGCTCTTCAGTTTTGCAAGACTTAGATTTAAAACTAAGAGTCAGGAGGCCCTTATCCAACATCTCCTTTTGCTGATGACGCAGCAGTGAAAACCCACACAGAAACTCATCTCCAACTGCTCATGGACTATTTTTTTCCCCAAAACTTGCCAAGACCTTGGATTTACTATAAGTCTAAAAAGACTAACATAATGAGCCAAAGAGTTGAAGAAGATCCCTCCATCAATATCAATAATTATGAACTTGAAGTGGTGAAGAAGTTCACACACTTAGTATTGCAGTCCATCTTTCACTTGAAAAGGAACTCAAGATCTGCATTGGAAAAGTTGCCACAATATCTAGACTGAGCAAGAGGGTATGGAGAAACAACAAACTGACAGAACACACAAAGATTTGTGTCTATCACTCATGCACGATCAGTGCTCTTGTATGGGACTGAGATATGATCTTATACTCTCACCAGAAAAATAGGCTCCACAGTTTTCATATACAATTTGTCTCCATTGAATTTTTGAAATGTCCTGGAGGGACAGAGTCACCGACACTGAAGTGGTCAAGGTGGCTAGTATAGTCAGCATGTAAACACTCCTTAAACAGAGACACCTCTGTTGGTTTGGGGATGTGTGCTGAATGAATGCGGGGTGCTTCCCAAAAGAGATCCTTTACAGTGAATTGGTATCTGAGAAAAGATCAAAAGGGCATCTAAAATTGTCTTTCAAGGACATGTGCAAGTGAGACCACAAAGAAAAGGATATGGATATGGGTAACTGGGAAGATCTCGCTCAGGACCACAGCTTTTGGAAACTAGATCTCAATAAAGGTCTCCAAAGCTATGAGAAAAAGCCGTCCATCTTCCCAGAGGAGAAAAGAGCTCACAAAAGGCAGAGCCAAAGGGTCGAAACACCAGTATTAAATGTGACAAATGCATCAGAGATTGTCTCTCTTGGGATCTCTTCAGTCACAGCTGTAGCTGCCATAAAACCAACAGAATTAATTTTCTACAGATCTCTTGAGACTGCAGGATGCCAAAAATAAAGCCTCTTATTTTTTGGTAGTTTAATGAACTTTTAAAGTAGATTCCTTTTTACAAACAAATTCCAACAATATTGATAGCTGTGCATGAAGAACACCAATAAAATAATTATACAGTAATCCTGTAATTAAAAGAAGTATCTTCATTTTTGAAACTACATTCAGATATAAAATCCAGGCAATTAAACTTTCAAATAATTTCTGGTAGCAGTTCGGATCCTATATCTATTGTGTTTCTTGTCATGCTAAACTTTTGTTCAGGAGATATACTTGTTGCTTGGCAACTTATATCTTTGAGACGAAACAGGAAGAAGCGTATCAGGATGACATTTTTCCCCCCGCACTATTCAGAGTTACTTGAAATAGCTACAAGTAGCTCATGTAGACAGCAGCACATCTTTGCAGCCACTGATTGCTCATTATGTTTCAGGGTTGGTTCAGAAGAAATATGTGAAAGATTTCTCCAAGGTGTTAAGGTTTCCAATTTGGAAATCTGGAGTGACAGGACTTCTGCTGTGATCCATTGTAAGAGCTGAGTAGGAAATATAGCCTGCTGCAAAACATCTTGTTGTGCTACTTGTTCTAAAGGAATGTTTCCCTGCTGTGACAGCAGTTGTACCTTGCATGCTTGAATGAACTTTGAGAATGACCATGCTATTATGTGTGCCTACAGTCAAGATAGGTAAGGGCTATCATCAAGTATACAGACATGTTTCAAGGACTGTGAATAGATTAAATATTGTGTATATTATTACTAAAAATAATTGCTCCCTATATATTTGACAAATGCACAGATAAGGAAGCATAACAACAGGCTTCTGAATTGAAGGAAAAATTGAAATTCAGGCCATCTCTAGTGATAGTAAAATGAAAATCAAAATATAGGATTAAATTAGTAAATTGCCACATTTGTTGTTTACATATAAAACTTCAATTCGTCCTTACTCAATCCCTATAATATATTATGATTAGGAAACATGTTTCCGACTGACCTTTAAATAATTTTATAACTAGTGGGCAAGAATAATGATAATACAGATCAACTGAACTTTACTCAAGTCTTTTTTCCCAAAACTCTGTTATTTGAAAGAGGGTCATGACCCCACTGTCTCTAGATTATATTAAAATTACTCTGATTATAACACATGAGGCAATGACTTTGAGATAATGATAGTAGTCAATGAACTAAAAATGACATTCTCTACTAGATTATACAAGAATCCCACAAATGTTGAACCTGGGTATAGGGATTCATCAGGAACAAGCCGTAAACTAATAACTAGACCTCAGTACAGTGAAGGGCACTCATGTAAACAGACAAATCAGGATTGGTGTTATACAAAGCAGTGTGAAATAACAATTGGATAACTGCCAAAACAGTGCAAATGAGAAGTGCATTCATAAATGTTAGTCCCCATTAACTCAGTGAGTTTACACTTTCAAAGCTCAGCATAAATAGGGTTACTTATGATGGACACTCAAGGTGCAATTTGGAACTGTGGAATCACTGTGCCTCCTTGATTATCCTGCCTGGGCTGTCTCTTACAATGCAATGCTAGTGACATGCAGCAAACCCCTCCAGGTGCTGTGATCACTCAACCTACCACATTCAGGGATACAGCCAGCTAAGTGCCTTGAATGTTCTCTAAACCACTCATGAACTGCATATATAGAAAAACAACAGAGTCCTGTGGCATTTTTAAAGACTAACAGATTTTCTCCCACTAAAGCTCATGTGATAAATAAATCTGCTAGTCTTTAAAAGTGCCACAGGATTCTATTGTTTTTCTGCAAGTCTATGTCTACACTTGTTAATTTAAGTCGACTTAGCATGTCTACACTTAAATTTTAAGTCGACTTTGGGGTAACCCTACAAAATCGACCTAGAGCGTCCACACTGGATGCCTAGGTTGACTTGTAGGGGCTAGGTGGACCTGGGACAGGTCCACGGTGGCAGGGGGGCCACCCCTTGCCAAGTGCCAGGGGCTCAGCCTTTGCCCCATTGTACCTGGGTACAATGGGGCAAAGGGTGGCAGGGACACTGGCAGAGCATAGGGCAGGGTGGGCTGGGCTATGCCCTGCCCTGCCTGTGGGAGGGCATGCCAGGCTCTCCCTGTGCCACCCCCCCCCCAGCAGGGAGGGCAGTGGGGGAGTCCTGGAGAGTCCTAAGTCAACTTAGAGTCGACTTAGGGCTACTCCATGTCTACACTGGCTTAAGTCGACTTTAGAAAATCGACTTAAGCCAAAGTCGACTTAAAAGCAGGTTTAGTAAAGTTGACTTAATTTTCCTTAAGTTGACTTAAGCAGCTTGCTTAAATCGATTTATGGAAAGTGTAGTGTAGATGCAGAGTAAATTAAGTCGACTTAAGCTTGCTTAAGTCGACTTAATTTACAAGTGTAGACGCACCCCAATAGACTAACATGGCTACCACTTTGGAACTTGCATATAAGGAGATACCAGCAAATTTCTCCAGCCTTCCACCCAGAACCATACCATCTTGCACTGTTCAGGACTTTCTGCTGAACAGTGCAAGCTCATTAATTAGTTTGCCACTTCATCAAAGGTTACTGGACATGAACCAACCATTGTAATCTGAGCAGAGTCCCCAAGTACTTCAGATAAACTCACTAATAAGGACAAAACATTAAAATAAATTTGTTAACAAGAGAAAGATAGACTTTAAGTGATCATAAGTGTTAAGCATACAGGTTAGATATAATTACGTAAGAAATAAAAAGTAAACACACATTCTCAATCCTAAACTTTATCAGAGTAAGCAATAGATTTTTTCTCTCCTCAATAGGTGTAAATAGTTCACAGCTCTGAATACACAGGCTGAATTCCCTGCTCACAGTAGGACCAATCTCTCCAGTTCAGAGTCTTGTCTTCAAACATTCTTGTTGCCATCAGATGTGATGCGGGGAGCAATCTCCCAAGTTCAAAGTCCTTCCTTTCAGGGTCCTTCTGGAGTTAAACATCTAAGCCAGGTCAGCCTGTTAGATAGCCCTGGAATCAGTAGCAGAAACCATCTCTCACTCTCTCTCTCTCTGGGCTTGTTTACACGGTGAAGCTGTGTGCACAAGGGAGTTCTGAATTCTAACACACATGGACCTCTTTGTCCCTCATTAGCCCATACAGACACAGCTGGCATGCCCCAAAAGTTCTCTAGTGTCTTACATTAGCATACATGAAGTAATTTCTAAATGCCTGACACCAGGACCTTCACAGGCCCGTAAGTGAGCAGCAAGTTAGCACACATTAGCATTTGTACTCCACTGTGTGTGAACCAGCCCTTTGTGTCCTGCTCATGCTTGATCTTGCTCATGCTCACCCTGCATTTCATCATGCTCTCAGCTGTCTTGTTTGCAGGTGCTGTGCTGCTCTCCCAATCTATGAATGGTCTGAATAAGGCCTTCCTTCTACGGGATCCGAGAGGTATCAGCCTTTAGGTGTACACAGCACTTGCCTGTGGAATGGGACCCCACTGGTGCCATAATGTTTTTCAGCATTCCTTGAAACTGTTTTTGGGCTTCTGGCTTGAGCTGGCTCTCTGAGCTGCTTATTAACTAAGAGGAAGCATGTGCTTTGTGAATGCCAGCTGGCAGAAAATTGGACTGTGTCTACAGTTACGGCAGTACACCCCATAATGCCCGGTTATACATAGCAACATAGATGGTGAGGCACTGCTTAGACAAGTACAGACACACCAGAACCTTATATGGCTCTCTACATACTGAAGCAGTACATCCCATGCCTACAATGTTATATTTTTAGCTATGTAGTATCCCACTGCATCCCTACTGCCGGAATCTTTCCACGGCAGAGGAACTGCTGGACCTTTTCCCTGCTGCAGTGAAAGATTTTGACAGCAGGGAAAAGCTCTGGCAGTGGACAGGTAGCAAAGTAAGGCTCTGCTGCCTCCTCACTGCCACATAAAGATATACACCACAATGTGGGTGCAACTGCTTTATACTGCAGTATGAATTTACAGATCATCACCATGAATAAGCAAGGCTTGAGGCATTTACAGGGTTCAGTGATAACTGAGGAATGGTTCTGAAAAAGGGCATGCCACGTTAAAGGTAAACTTAATGACTTAACAGAAAGTTATGTGCCAAGGTATATTTGAGGGCTTGTGCTTTAGGCCTTACAAAGCTGAGCAATCACATCAAAGATCAGAAATAATACTTCTGTAACGAATGCAGCTCAAGTTTTGAGCACTGGACATGTATATTTACAGTGAACTGGTCCCAATCACACAAAAAATAAAGGTTGAGTAATCTGAATAATGAGTTAATCTGAGGAAGTAGTGATCTCATGGAATTTTTGCAAGCAGAAAAAGAGACTAAATTATTCACTTAGGTTGCTTGGAATCTGTGTAACTCCAACTCCAACTAAGAGTAGATAAAACATGTATTTTTAAAAATTCCTTTTTCTTAAATCAGGTGCAGGAACAAATGAAAAAAACACTGTATAATGTATAAGTAGTCAGAAGACATAATATACAATAAAACAGGTGTAGAATATGCATATTAAAGATAATATGATCAAACAATTATAATTAAAACAGTAAAGCGGGGACAAGGATAGAGCACTAAATAGCTTATATACATAGTTCTGTGTCTTTAAAGATAGATATGGGAAGGGGGGAGGGGAAATTGAAACCTGTTCCTTATGACTAGAGAGACTCACACCCGTGCATAAGTGGGTCATAAAATATTTATGAACCAACCTTTTACTGACATCTCATGTAAACTGTTTGTTAATGGGAACAGTGAAAACAAGCTCTTATACACTGCAAAAGCACAGAACAATTAAATAACTTATCTGTAAAAATTTAAATACTGAGACCATATTGACCATTTTCATGCACATCTTCTGAATCAGACACAAAAAAGCCTCAGTGCTCTGTGAGTTGTACCTGGATGAGATGGGCAGGTGAAATCCACGATTCTCAAGTAGAGAACAGGATGTAGATTGTTGTGCACTCCTCCTGTTCTTGCATCCTGCAGCCTCAATGAGCAGGCACTGTCATGTACCAATATGGATATGTTAGAGTTTCCTCCCCAGAGAGATACACAAGATGTATTCTTCTTAAAACATCTTTAATGCAATGGTGGCTCAGATTATTACAGTTCAGGTAAATCATGTTGACAAGTTCCAGAGAGGTAGCTCTGTTAGTTTAGTTCAGCAAAACAAACAAGGACTCCTGTAGCACTTTGAAAGACTAACAATTTTATTTATTGCATGAGCTTTCCTGGGTGAATCCCACTTTGTCAGATGCTGAAATGGAAAATGTAGAGTGTGGAGGGGGAAAAACAAATGCAGTGAAGGGCAGGAAACAAGACCAGTAAAGATTATTTCAGCAAATCAGACAAGTTGTTTTGATTCAAACTGTGTGGAACAAAAGAAAAAGAAGGCTGAGCAGATTGAAAGAAGAGGAAAATCTAAGGGCTTGTCTGCAGTTGAAGCCCAACTACTTGAAGTACCTCTTAGTGAATCACTGTAGAATCTGCTCCCAACACCAGTGGGAGGGGTTATCCCATTGGCAGAGGTATTCCATGTACCTGACAGATGGTAGCTAAATTGATGAAAGAATTCTTCTGCCGAACTAATTCTGTTCACATCACAGGAAAGGTTGGTATAGTCAAAGGTGTAGATTTTTCATATCCATGAGAAACATAGCTATGCCATGTATGGCTGGATACCTTAAATAGCAGTGCAGCTGTGGAAGCCCAGGTAGTAGCAGTGGAGTCACAAACACATATGCAATTGGTGGGAACGTACTAGACATGGCTCAGCTGTGCCTCAGCAGCTGTTACTGGAGCTACGGCAGCCACATCGCTGTTTAGACTCGCACTAACATGATGAAAGCTAACTTAAATATGTATATATACAAGCAGAGGAATCACACCCCTATTTTGTAGTGTAGATATAGGCAGAAAGATGCTGGCACAGAGATAGAGGTTGTTTTGTGAAAAGTAATCACCAAATGTCAACTTTCAGTCCAGATCACATTCTCATTGACCAGTTAGAAAGACTGTACATATGGAGTTAAAATAGACATTCCTCTGACCCAGCTGTTGTGTTCAGATGTTTCTAGAAAGTAATGATTATACATTTTTAGAGCTAACTGATTGCAAACTAAGAATAGTCAAGGTAACCAGTTAGTCTTTAAGTTTCAGACTCTGTTAGTCTGAATACAGCAAAAAACCGAGCGTTCTGTGACACTTTAAAGACTAACAAATTTCTTAAGGCATAAATTTTCATGGGCTGATGAAGTAAGTTGCAGCCCACAAAAGCTCAGGCCCAAAGAAATTTGTTAGTTTTTAAGGTGCCAGAGGACACTCACAGTTAGTCTTTAATGCTTTTCATGGTTATTTTTCAATATTGATAAAATATTTGGTGCTTCTGAAGCATCCTCTGCTTGGGCAGAGTTTCTTTGACATGAAAGAACCCTTGTTGCATTTTTTGCTTCTACAGGTTTTCCTACCTGTCACAGGGCCCATCACTCACTACTGGGCTGGCACATACTCCTAGTCCCTCTGGGTGAGTCTACACTTGTAAATTAAGTCAATTTAAGCTTGCTTGCTTAAATCGACTTAATTTACTCTGCATCTATTCTACACTTTCCTTAAGTCGATTTAAGCAAGCTGCTTAAGTCGACTTAAGGAAAATAAAGTTGACTTCATGAAAATTAAGTCGACTTTATTAAACTTCCTTTTAATTCGACTTTAGGCTAAAGTCCACTTTCTAAAGTAGACTTAAGCCAGTGTAGACCTGGAGTAGCCCTAAGTCCAAGCCCTGCCCACCCTGCCCCTATGCCCTGCCAGGGTCCCTGTCCCCCTTTGCCCCATTGTACCCAGGTACAATGGGGCAAAGGCTGAGCCCCTGGCACTTGGCAAGGGGTGCCCCCCGCCACCGTGGACCTGCCCAAGGTCCCCCTAGCCCCTAGATGTCGACCTAGGCATCCAGTGTATCTTTGTAACTTTGTAAGGTCCCCCCAAGTCAACTTTAAATTTAAGTGTGGACATGCTAAGTCAACTTGACAAAGTCAACTTTGTTAAGTCGACTTAGCTAAAGTTGACCTAAATTAACAATTTTAGTATAGCCTCTGGGATTAGCTCAAGGACACACACACAACCTTCACATTTGCATACCATCACTCTGTCTCTGCATCTCTTTAAAGCCCCTCTTGCAGCCTCCACAACCTCTTTCTGGCTCAGCCATGTCACCATCCATATGTCCCCCTTCCAGGGGTTAGTATTGCTAATCATGCCTGTAATCATGCCTGTTCTTAATAACCTGTAATCATGCCTGTTCTTAATAACGCTGCACCTACTTCTCCCTTACCTCACAGCCTTTAAGCAGTGTGCTGTTGATGGTGCTAATATGCCTTTTCTCTTCACAAGCTTCAGGAAGCTACCGACCCTGCTCTGCCCTGTAGCTCTTCTTAACTGAGCTTGCCAGGTCCAGATTAGTTGCTCCCTACAACTCCCCACTCCTTAGCTGCAACTCATGCAGCCTCTGTGAGCCTCTTGGAAGACTCAGCTCCACTGGTCCTTTCTGAGGTTAATCCTTTCTGCCCCTCTGTATGGCAGACATCTCATCACACATCTAGGGTAGTTTATCTTGAGTTATTCAATTGCCAATTATCTCAAGTTTATTAACACATTGGTTAACTGCTAGTTGAGGACTCTCCTGAAATGTTTATTCCATTGTATTGTTGCCATTTTGGCTAAATAGTTAGCCAATATTCCATTACTTACAAAGTTGTTTCTGTAAGAAGAATTCAATGATGAAATCATGTGTTTCTTTGGTCTAATCCTGTTTATTTACAAAGAATATACACAGAGTCATGTTTCCCTAAATAGAGTGGAAACTAACAACAGCAGGCTGTTTTCTTTGTCCAAAAATCCCTGGTCTAGGCTACCGATCCACTAAATTCTGTGTCCAAGATGCTCTTTCCCGTTGCTTCCTCCAAGGCTCACACAGTAAACGGCTTCACTGGCTTTCTTTCTCTAACAAAGTCTCCAAATCCAAAGCCTTTGCAACCAGGTAAATCCCTGTTAATTTACTTGGATTAGTTGAGCAGTCCATTGCTGTGAGCTCCACCTTTTATTGTTTCCAACTATCTCAATACATAAAGAGGCTTAATTGTACCCCTAATTTAGTCTTAAAAAAACTTACTTAAGCACACCATATTCCCTGAACAACACCTGTAATTGTCTTTGGATCAAAAACTCACTTGATACTGTCCTCTAACAACTTCCATCATAACACTATAAATGTTTGAAGTTTGCTATGTGGCTTCAGATAAAAACTCAAGCACATACATCCACTAAAAAGGCAAATATTCTCCATGACTATAATATTGAAAACACTTTTTGGGGTAGAGAGGTTGTTCATTATCACCATTGCCATCTCATGGATTTAGAAACAACTCAAATATGAACATTTTGACTTAATTTGACTGGCTTCTTAGTCTCATGTTACATGTATCTGCTTTTCCTCCCATGGTTTCAATTCCTGATGAAGAATAGGGAGTGTGTGTACTCTAAGGAATGTATATCACTGTATATGCGAACTTGATGGAGAAATGCATTTTCCACATTCTTCCACAATGAGCATTTACTTAGGTTTGCTTTCAGAATTGTTCAGTGACTGTCTAATTATATATCTATATCTATATCTATATCTATATCTATATCTATATCTATATCTATCTATCTATCTATCTATCTATCTATCTATATATATATATATATATATATATATATATAAATAAGAGTTTGCACTTTATCATAAGTACATAAAGTACCTGTGAGTCTCCTTTTTCTAAGAGATATAAAAGATACAGAACCAAGAGTTTTCAGATTTAGAGCTGGAGTTTTCCAGTCTCCCTGACACTGTTTTCTTTGAGCTGTTATCTCACAGTCATGGACTGTGCTACTATTTCTAATACCTAACTGTTACATCATTTTTCATCACTAGATCTCAAAGTACTTTCTAAAGGATTATTAACATCATTTTAAAGAAAGAGGAAAATGAGGTACTGAGCGGGGAAGTGAGTTACCCAGGGATATCCAGTGGTCCAATGGCAGAGCTGGGAATAGAAACCAAGTTGCTTGAATCCAAGTCTCTAGCTCTAGCTGCTAGGCAATACTATCTCCCTTATCAGCTATAATGATTCATACGATAGTGAGCCTTGGTTTTGAAATGATTCATAAATTTTGAAAAGCCTTTTATGAACCAAATATATTTAAAGTAATTCAGACTGGATTATAGGTCCTTGTCTGAAAAGCACTGAGAGTGTGCTATTCATTTACAATTGCTATTCATTTACAATTCAGTGGTAATTAAGGATGCTCAGAACATCTCTCAGAATTTGGATCCAAAAAGAAGAAAACTGTAAGAAAATATACATAGGGTATCAATTTGGGAGGTGGAAATATGCTGTGGGCTTATTCCACCCTTTATATTGAAAACAACAGTTTTCCACAGACATAGTTTAAGTGCTTCTTCTTTTAACTACATTCAGGCAAAATTTGGGCCCTCAGGCTGCCTCTTCTTACCTGTCAAAGATACTAGCAATGTGTCTGCCTACCCATGTACCAAAAAGAGCCACTGCTGAGACACTTTCTTTGAAGAAAAATGAAATATTAAGACTTCCTTTTTGTCACTGAAAATCCCTGCTAAAGCTCTGCCATCTTTTCTGGTGATCTCCTGTAAAGGCCTGTGGGTGTGATTCATTGGGCCAATGATAGCAAGACTGACCCTGGCAGTCAGTACCCTGGCAGCCAGTATCTGTGCCAATGACTATTTCAATATTTCATACAAAGTGGAATAATTTCAACAAGAGAGAAACCTAACTCAGACTACCCTACCGCCCAGTTGTTGGGCATTCACATAGAAGTCCCTATCTGCATCAAGTAAAATGTGAATTTGGGTTTCCAATATCTGGGATGAATATGCTAATCATTGGACGATCAGGCATAACATCATCACCACCACCTCTTCTGGCTTAAGTGTGAATTAGGTGTCAACTAGCTCAGCACTGTCAGGATTTAGGTGGCCACCAATGGAAATTTAGGCACCTCAAAAACTTAGGTTCCTATTCACTTTAGTTGCCTAAAGAGTTAGTCACTAGTTGTGTAGGATCATATAAATACCAATGTCATCTAAATGTTGGACTTAGGCACCTAAATGTCATGTTACATATCTGAGTCCCCCTTGTGAATTAGCTCTTCCTACTAAGAACATCAGAAGGTCAGACTCCATGAATGCTGAGGAAAGACTTAATATAATAATCTATTCTGCATTGTTTAAATTGTTTAATTGTATCAGACACTAAATGCTCCTTGCATGCTTTGTTGAAATCTTTTAATTCCTTAAGCTGAGCTTGCCAAAAATATGATGGAAATTGTTTACAGCTGCAGTACAGCATACCTTTTGAAAGAGAATATTTCTGAAGAAAGATTATAAATAGGATTATAGAACCTGGAAAGCAGAGTTCTCAGCATGAAGTTCAATGTCAAAATGTTATATTGATCAGTGTAATTTGAATAGGTATTCAAATTTGTTCAAGCACATACTGTTTAATCTAAGGAAACAAGGTTATTAGCTCAATTATATACTTATTCTAATAGAAAATATGGTATTGAATCATCCAGTGATCCCAGTGTTCACCTTAGCATATGAAAGGTTTCAAAAGATGAGAAATATAATTTGTGCTGAAAGCTGACAGTAAATGACATAAAAGCAGCAATCGTCTATCCTGCAACTGGGCAATTTAAAAATGAAAATAATAGCCTCATTATCTCAGTCTTCAGAGTCATGAAATCTGTATGGAAGATCTGTGCATTCTGTGCTAGTTATCAAGAATCCAAGCCACCAGGAATTACCATTCTGCTTAATTTCAAAACATTGTGTCAAAAGAAGAAATGAAAGATTGGATATGACAGAGGTGAATGAAGCCATCCTTCTTTTAATTTTATTTAATCTCACCACGACAGTCATCCTCACTATGTGTTTCTGTGGACCTTTGTTTTCTTTATCCAACAGCACCACCAAGTGGGAATGAGGGATTTTTAATTTTTTTTTTAACAGATTAAAACTATTTTTTTTTAATGATAGGGACAGAACTAAGATAATATTAAGACTAATTAAAAGCTTCAAAAATACCTAATACAAATCAGTTTGTGATCAGCAGAGTTTCAATCCACAAGTTTTTAGAAGTATTTTATACTTGTAAGATAAAAATATGAAACTGTCTTGGTGAATGGATTTTATTTTCTTATGATTTCATTTGAAAAAAGTCTATAAGGCCATTGCATCAGTGTTTATTCAATTTTATATCTGTTTTTCTTGCAAAATGTAACTTTCCACAAACAATACCTCTCCTTCAACCTCAAAATCAGGGAAACTTTGTCTAGACTGGTATGAGAGGAGGAAAATGGCCCTGGCTCCTTTAGGTTTCCCCTCTTTGGGGTTAAGAATGGGGGTGGTCAGGAAGGGGTGGAAAACATTGCCTGAGCTAGTGGGAGGACTACTGAGGTCACATATACCTTTAGTCCCTGCACATCTCAGAGAAATTTATGAACCCTGTCCATCTAGTCTGAGCACCCCCAAGCCAGGATTAACATGTACCATTCTCTGGAAGTTTATACGTTTGGAGGACTGAGAAGCAAGTTTTGCCTGACCAGCAGATGAATCATGGATGGGAGTGCACTTTTTCACTTTCCTACAACTGCTCAGGGAGCTGTGACTGGCCAGGAGGTTAGGTTTAAGTTGGAACAGCTCAGCAGGTGTCCACTGCAGGTACTTGTTCCATGGCAGGGTGGTGGGGGGAAGGTTATCAGGTTCTCTAATAAACTGCAACTAGAAGTGGGAAGGTATCTCCTAAAGAAAATGGGCATCGGGGCTAGTACTCCTAATGTCTGATAGAGAGAGAAGTCAATCCTCCTTTTCTACACCTTAGTTAGCTCTCATACAGGGGGAGAGTAGAGGGATCCCAGCATTTCCTTAAGACCAGCTGTGGGTGGGATGAAGATGGCACTCTACAGAGTGGAATTAAGTGAAAAAGCAATGATGACCTTCACTGCATGAGTTATTGCTGAAAAACTCCCAGATGAGTTAAATTAATAAAGTGGCCTAAGTAAACCACATCTCTTGTATCTCACCTTTCTTCCCATTTGTCTCGGACACTGAAATCTTGAAAGAAGGTACTATCACACCATATGTGATCTTGCACTAGGTGATTACTAATTAGTATTGCAAGGTACTGTACCTTTTTAATAACTCCAAAAGAGAAAAGGTAGGTGAGATTGTTTCTTTTATTGAACCAAATTCTTTTGTTTCAAGGGACAAGCTTTTGAGTCTCACAGAGTCCTTCCATGTTATATTCTGGAAAAGAAAACCAGAGTGTTTAAACTAAACCTTGTATTTAGCTTAAATACCCAGGTTTCTTTCTCCAGAGATGAAAAAGGGCTCTGTAAAGTTCAAAATGTGTCCCTTGCACCAACAAAAGTTGGTCCAATAAAATAGATTACTTCACCCATGTCCGTTTCAGTACATAATAGACAACTTTAATACAACACTAAATAAATCCAGAGACAATCAGTTTATATACTTTATGAAGGAGAATAGAATAGAATCAAATTTAGTTTCAGCCTCACCTCAATATATCAAAGCATGTAAGCACACAGTTAAGTCTGTTGCTTTTCAGCAAAGCACTTAAGCATATTTAAAATCAGTAGAATTTAACTTACATGACTAAAGTTAGTCACTTGCTTAAGTTCTTTACTTAATTGGCTAGACTGCTGGTTAAGGGCCTCATTCTCTCTTCTTTCCACCTGATATATTGTTTGAATTGCTTCCTTCCCTATCCCTTGATCTCCCTCTCTGGCCCCTTCGACCTACGCATTATGATGGAGTCTCTGACTGCATGGTCACAAAAATTAGTTAATAGACTTAAGCCATGTCTACACTGAAAACTCTGTATTGATCCCCATGGATTGACTCAGCGGGATCAATTGAGCAGCTAGTGTAGACCCACTCTGTCAATCCCGGAAGTGCTCTCTCTTCGACGCAATCAGTCGACCACTCAAACTATAGTAATAATGGATTGAAGGGAGAGCATGTCTGGTTGACATAGCCAAGTGACGACAGCGGGGTATGTCAAAGTAACTAAGTCAATGGGAGATACGCATTCTGGATGCGTCTACATTTGCAAATTACCAGTGTGGACGCTCTAGGTTGATTTGGCAAGGTCCCCTTTAAGTCGACTTATAATTTGAGTGTGGACATGCTAAGTCAACTTAACAAAGTTGACTTAAAGTCAACTTAGCTAAGTCGACTTAAATTAACAAGTGTAGACATAGCCTCTTTGGCATGCAGATTGTGTATCTCCTGTTGAGTTAGCCCAGCAGTGTAGACTAGGCCTTAGTTGCCCTTAAAGACTCAGCCCTCCTCTCTGTATAATAGTACTTATATTACCTACCTGATGGTGTGTTCTAAGGTTTTCACTAATTCATATCTGTAAAACATTTTGAAATCCTCTTGTAAGATTCTGTTCAGTGGCTACTTAAAAATAACATATATCTCTGCAGAAATGAAGATTGGCTCCTGGTTGATTCACAAGTGAAGATTATAATATATAGTCCAACTGTCTCTGCCATAAATTACCAAACAGTTTAATGTTATATACACTGTGATAACCTACCTCCAGTAGGAGTAGAGATTATGTCAGGAATGTACCAAAACACATTCCTTGGAAGGCTTTCCATAGTGTAATAGGAAATGCTTTCTTTTCCCTATTTGTCCTGGGTATTTGAGTAATTTCTCTCTCTCTCTCTCTCTCTCTCTCTCTCTCTCTCTCTCTCTCTCTCAATTTCTAGAATGCTATTATCCAGTGTACCTTTATTTTGTTTTCCTTCTTTCTGAGTGGTTCTGCAGAGTGGAACTTTATTAAGGAAATGGGTGAATGCCCTTTAAGAATAAAGCATCATGGGATTCCCCTCCAGGGTAAAAAAAAAATGCCAGTTTTTGTTGTTTGGCTACTGTTAACAAATAAATATTTTTAAAAACTGTATAATTTGAATCAGTACATTTTGTGTTAAGAACTCTGGGGAACTTGACTACTATGCCATATCCCGTCTTATTTAACATTTTCATTAGCGATCTTGAGAGGGAGTAAACAGCATGCTAATGTAATTTGCAGATGGTATTCTTTTGGGAGGCCTTGCAAATTCTAGTAAGGGCAGAGAAATAATAAAAAGGGACCTACAGAGTTTGAAAATGTGAAAAGACACAACAGAATGAGATTCAACATGGGAAAATTTAAACTAGTACAGTAAAGAAAAATGATCTGTAATGCAGCTAATTCACTGAAGAGGGAAAACGAAGAAAGTAAAAAAGAGATCTAGAAATGATAGCAGAAAAAAAGTTATACAATAACTTGTAATGCAATATGACAGTAATAAAGCACTCTGCAATTTTGGATTGTGCATAAAGAAAGTATCAAGTCACAGGTTGAAGTCCTGATCCATGGAATTCCTTGGCAAAAGGCAAGGTTGTGAAATCCACAGCACAGTGGTGCACAGTTGCTTGCACAAGAAGTCCTATTACTTTCTGGTTGAAAACTGCCTCTAGCTTTCATGGGTAAAGGAACTTTATTAGGGGAATAAAGGGAACAATTACGAGGAAAGTTAAAATAGATAAACAATAGATGCAGTTGAACTCATAGGGTAAGCTTCTCATCCCTTCTCCAGCCACTTTACCCAGTTGACCAACTAACATAAAGATGCTCTAAAACAGCGGTTCTCAACCACTGTGTTGGGACACATTACTCTGTTGCCACACAGCAGTAATTGTGTCACGGAGAGCCAGGGAAACGGCTGGATTTGGCCTTGAGAAGAAGGTCTAGTGTGTCCTGTAGGGTCGCAAAATGCTGCCAAGTATGTCACGACCCCAAAAGGTTGAGAACCACTGCTCTAAATGTCCCAACTCCATCATGGGACAATTAATCTGGTGTAGGTGATGAAGATGAGAGCCACATGCAGAGATAAATGTAGGTGATAAATGTTGGCTACTTGTGGTGGATATACAAGTGGCCTAAGAGGGGAGAGTACATGGGGTAGGTTCTGAGTTATTACAGAGAATTGTTTCTTGGGTAACTGGCTGTTGAGACTTGCCCACATGCTTAGGGTTTGACTGATCACCATATTTGGGGTCAGGAAGGAACCCACCCAGGGCTGATTGGCCTGGGTTCTGGGGGGGTTTTCACCTTCCTCTGTAGCACAGGGCATGGCTCACCTACCGGTGAATTCTCTGTATCTTAAAGTCCTTAAATCATGATTTAAGGAGGTAAATAATTCAGTCATAGGTTAGTAGCCTATTGCTGGAGTGGGTGGGTGAGGTCTTGAGGCCTGCATTTTGCAGGAGGTCAGGCTAGATGATTGTACTGGTCCCTTCTGACCTTAAAGTCTATGAGTCACCTGGGAAGTCAGGTTTAGGAGTGCCGGGCTCAGGGTGCTGTTTTTGTTAGTGATAAAAGAAAAATAGAATGTTTGAAATAAAATGTCTAATGTATGCTGTATATGGATTCATTTTTCACTTACCTCCCAGAATGTTCTGGAACTTTGTAGAAACTCATGGAATCTTCCAGACTTTTTGATAATTACATTTTCCTTGAACCTCTGGGAACATTATCAGCCATGCTGTTATGGATTTATACATGTCTACCCTACTATTCTACACAGTTCAATTTCTTGACATTAGTACATTTCAATTATTTTTAAAATAAAAAATGCAAACTTATCATCTTATATGACAGAGAGAAATAATGCATGCAGATCATGCATCACAGTAATGATGGGCTACAAATTCAATAAAAAACAAGGTATTCAGAAGTTTAACAAATGGTAGGGGTGGAGCGGTGGCTGAAGATGCTCCTTGCCTGGGATACCATTTGGTCTAGAGCCGACTTTGGCCGTATGCTATCTTTCTGAGGAGCTATTTAGAAAGTCCGGTGGAGGGAGGAAGTGGAGGTGAAGGGAGGCAGGGTGTGTTGGGAACAAGGCTATTCCTTATAGTCTGAGATGCCAGCAGTGCTGTCATCCATAGGGTAGTCCAGAAGACTGACAGAATATAGACAATTCCCCAGGGTTGCCTAAATTATACCAAGCACTACTGCAGTCTCTGACACAGTCCAGAATCACAGGTCAGAAAGGTGCTTTAAAATATTTTTTTAGCCCTTTCTCCTCCTCGATTGCAAGATCTGTGCTGTGCCTGCTAAAGGTACGGCATAGAATCTTATTCCACCATTACCCCTTCCCACACATACACCTTCTCTTCGGCTTTATGAGTAAAGAAACAGTTTACAAGTATTTCAAAGATTCACCAGAGATGGAGAAGAATTATTTAGAGTGCTCTGAAGGGGTTTAACTAAGACTAAAAGGATGAAATTTTAAGAGAAAATTGATAGACTGAATACCCTTGACATTGCAACCTATTACATGATGAAATAGAGTCTATAGGGAAGTGATAGAAACCCCATCATGTAGAACTTATAAAAAAGGATATATACAAGAGTTATATAATATATTTTGTTGATTTTTTTAATGAAAATGGATTTTTGATCAAGAAATTGTTTGTAGAAGGTTATCATTTTAGTTGAATGTTCCAATTTTTCAGGCAAATACAAAAAAAACCCAGAAAAATTCTTAGTAAAATTGTTGATTTTTCATTTTTTAAAACTAATTTATTGTAATTGAAAAATAGGTTGTTGAAGACCCCCAAATTAGTTTTGGTTTCACTTCTTCAGCAAACAAATATTTGTGTGACCTTTTCTTAAATAATAGTTTTCAATTTTTTTCTGCAAAAGCAATTTCAATTTTCAGCCCACCCTGCCATATATAGTACGATGGAAATGGACTGATTGTTAAAGGTCTAGCTGGCTATGTCTACACTGGGTAATTTAAGTCGACTTTAACTAAGTCGACTTTGTGTGTCCACACTGAAAATTTAAGTCGACTTAAAAGGGAACTTACAAAGTCGACCTAGAGCGTCCACACTGGATGCTCTAGGTCAACTTTGTGGGGCTAGGGGGACCTAGGGCAGGTCCACAGGGGCAGGAGGGTACCCCTTGCCCAATGCCAGGGGGCTCAGCCTTTGCCCCATTGTACCTAGGTACAATGGGGCAAATGGGGACAGGTACCCTGGCAGGGCATAGTGTCAGGGTGGGCAGGGCCCTGCCCTGCCCTGTGAGAGAGCATGCCAGGCTGTCCCTGTGTCCCCCCCCCACCCGGCAGGGAGGGCATTGGTGTAGCCCTGGGGTAGCCCTAAGTTGACTTAGGGCTACCCTACGGCTACATTGACTTAAGTCGACTCTAGGGAGTCGACTTAAGCCTTAGGTCTAGTGGAAAGGAGGTTTAATAAAGTCGACTTAATTTTAATTAAGTCTCCTTTATTTTCCTTAAGTCGACTTAAGCAAGCTGCTTAAGTCGACTTAACAAAACTGTAGTGTAGATGCAGGGTAAATTAAGTCGACTTGAGCAAGCTTAAGTCGACTTAATTTACCAGTGTAGATGCAGCCCCTGAGAGAAGAGTTACATTAACAATATTTTAATTGCAATGTGTAAGAAAAGATCCCCATAGTAATAGTGTTGTAAGATCCCTGTGAATAAAATTAAACAATGAATCAGAATCACATAATGGTTTCATTGTATGTCATTTAAAAAGACAAAGCTGCTAGACACTTTCACTAATTCAGCCTTCTTGTGTTTGCATTCAAGAAAGTGGCAGTGGAAAATTACAAACATGCAACTGGAGCATTTCATGAACAGGAAAACTATGGCTAAAGATTTATTTTGTATCAGAAACTATTGTTTTGCACTGAAAATGACACTCCACAACTGTTCAGTTTGTTGGTAGGTGAGTGGATTTTTTTCTGTGTACAACTTAACTGCTATTAATGAGTATAATTTTATTTATTATCAAGCAGCTGCTTAATTCACTTGCCGTAGGTAGATATTTAACAACCAATTGTACTACTGAATATCTCGACCTTGTCTTCCTCAATATAGATAATGTATAATATTTTCTTCCAAGCATCATGTTGATTACAAACATTGTAGTTACACATTATAGGGAAAGCAACTATAAAATGACAAACACATGGATAGTATGTTCCAAAAGATATTGGAAAGAGCAAAAATGTAGTGCCAAGTACAGTTTTTAATTTCCTTTTCATTTTTTGTAATAGCATGGAAATATTTTCCCTACCAGCTTTTGCTTTCCATTTCCCTAATGTCTGATATCAATTCACCCTTGCTACTTTTAAATGGAGGTGGGGGGGGGAAACACCTCATTTTTTGATTTTATGAAGTATCTTGATGGTCCAAAACATATTTGAAGAAGATGCCAGTAACAGAGACTGGCATCAATTCAGCTTTGAGATTTATTTATTAGCTAAGTGCTGTCACATAGAGCCAGTCTTGTATTGTTCTATTGTGTAGGCGTTAAACAAAAGAAGGGCAGATTTTCTTACAAGAATATTTGCCATTTAGAGAACTTTATGAGCATATAACTGTGGTGTGATGTATAAGAAAGGTGACCATTCACACCAATGTTGTTGCCACTGTTGCACAATTTCCATAAATATTATATAAATCTCATGTAAGGTGTCAGTGGTAAAGTTATGTTTCGCTAAGTATGATTATGCTTTTCATATGCATGAAGTTATGAATATTGGCTATGTGCTTATATCTTTAAACCAGTGTGGTATTCTTGGGTGACAAAGTACATGCATATCAAAGCTAGAAATGTATATATTGATGGCTCATTAAGACACTCACAATGGGCCATAGAAGAAACTCATCCTGCCCAGACAACTTTTCCCGAGGATGTCCTAGACAGTAAGAAGCCAATGGCTATGCTATTTGATTCAGCAAAACATATAAGGGCATGTTGCAGCTAGCAAGAGATGTGAAGGATAACAGAAAGGGGTTCTATAAGTATATCAGCAACAAGAAAAGGATCAGAGGTGGTGTAGGTCCCTTACTGAATGGGGCAGGCATCCTCGTGGAGGATGATGCGGAAAAGCTTTTTTTACTTCAGTCTTCAAAGGGAGGGCCAGCTCCCAGGCTACTACATGGGGTAACATGGAATGGAGAGAAGAGTGGCCCTTGGTGATGGAAAGTAAGGTTAGGGAACACTTAATGAAATTGGATGTGCACAAGTCCATGGGTCCGGATGAACTGCATCCGAGGGTGTTGAGGGAGTTGGGGGATATGATTGCAGAGCCGCTGGCCATTATCTTTGAGAACTCATGGCGAATGGGGGTGGTCCCAGAGGATTGGAAAAAGGCAAATATAGTACCTATCTTTAAGAAAGGGAAAAAGAAGGATCCGGGGAACTACAGACTGGTCAGCCTCACCTCAATCCCTGGCAAAATCATGGAGCAGGTCCTCAAGGAATCCATCCTGAAACACTTGGAGGAAAAAAGAGTGATCAGGAACAGTCAACATGGATTCACCAAGGGCAAATCGTGCCTGACCAACATGATTTCCTTCTATGATGAGATGACTGGATTTGTGGATGTGGGAAGAGCCGTTGACGTGGTATGCCTTGACTTTAGCAAGGCTTTTGATACGGTTTCCCACAGCATTCTCATCGGCAAGTTAAGGAAGTATGGGTTAGACGAGTGGACCGTAAGGTGGATCGAAACCTGGTTAGATCAACGGGCTCAGCAGGTAGGAATCAATGGCTCGATGTCTAGTTGGCAACCGGTAACGAGTGGAGTGCCCCAGGGGTCGGTCCTGGGGCCGGTTCTATTCAACATCTTCATTAATGATCTTGATGATGGAATAGACTGCGTGCTTAGTAAGTTTGCGGATGACACCAAGTTGGGGGGAATGGTAGACATTTTGGAGGGCAGGGACAGGATCCATGGAGACTTGGACAAATTGGAACAATTGGCCAAAAGAAACCTCATGAGGTTCAACAAAGACAAGTGCAAAGTCCTGCACTTAGGACGGAAAAATCCCACGCACTGCTACAGGCTGGGGACCAATCGGCTAAGTAGCAGCACTGTAGAAAAGGACCTGGGGGTTATGGTGGATGGGAAGATGAATATGAGCCAACAGTGTGCCCTTGTTGCCAAAAAGGCCAATGGCATAATAGGCTGCATCAGTAGGAGTATTGCCAGCAGATTGAGGGATGTGATTATTCCCCTCTATTCGACACTGGTGAGGCCGCATCTGGAATACTGTGTCCAGTTTTGGGCTCCCCACTACAGAAAGGATGTGGACAAATTAGAAAGAGTCCAGCGGAGGGCAACAAAAATGATTAGGGGGCTGGGGCACATGACTTATGAGGAGAGACTGAAGGAACTAGCCTTATTTAGTCTACAGAAGAGAAGACTAAGGGGAGATTTGATAGCAACCTTCAACTACTTGAAGGGTTGCTCCAAAGAGGAGGGAGCTAGGCTGTTCTCGATGGTAACAGAGGACAGAACAAGGAGCAATGGTTTCAAATTACAGCTGCGGAGGTCAAGGTTGGATATTAGGAAAAGCTTTCTCACTAGGAGGGTGGTGTAGCATTGGAATGGGCTATCTAGGGAGGTGTAGAATCTCCATCTTTGGAGATTTTTAAGGCTCGGTTAGACAAAACCCTGGCTGGGGTGATTTAGGGGGAGTGGTTCTGCTTTTTTATCAGGGGGTTGGACTAGATGACTGCGTGAGGTCCCTTCCTATTATTCTATGATTGTATATGCTCATGTGACCCTGTACTCCATTTTGGCCCGTAAATTTCTACAAACAGGGGCTTTGAGCTTTGTATTTGACAGTAGATTTCCAGGCACTTAACAAAGAATTGAAGAGAACCTTGAAACAACTCCATTTTGCCTCTTTCTTGCTCTAGTTCTCTGGAGGGTGGATTTATAACAAAAAGGAAGATCTTGACATATGAACAGAAGACACTCCAATCTTTTGGAAGTCAACAGAGAGACTTCACAACCAGCAATGTTTTCCATCATTCCGACAAACCTGATATAACAACTTTGTAATAATTTGGAGATGTGATTTAGTACTCTCCTATTATTAAATCTTTAGCTGGAGTATTAAGTATTGGCTGATATCATGATACTTGGGTAAGATGTGCAAATCATATTGACCTGGGGATATCCATCTGATCCTTTGGGATTAGAAAGCACCTCATGTATGGTGAAATGAGTTTTCAATAACCACTCACTATATTATATTGGGTTGTCTGGATGGGAGCCAAAGGCAGGTCAGGGTCTATCAGGGTAACTGTACACTAGAATCAGGAGTTGTGACGCAAGTTTGTGAATATTCCAGCAAATTCTATTTTACCTGGTGTGAATACCCACAGCTGTGTAGCTATGGCAGCATAGGCTAACAGCTTGAATAAGCACACAGAGTCTAGCGCACGGACGGACTCAGTAAGATGGCCCGTACAACTAACTGCCCTTGCTGCTGCAGTTACACAGCTGTTGTTGCTCAAGCTAATTTTAATCAATCTAAATCAAAGCTAGCTCATGTATGTCTACACAGGATGCAATCTCAACTGCTGATTTCAGTGTAGATGTACCCTTAGGTTGTCTGTGAATTATGAAGTAGTGCAGATACACTGAGTAAAGTAGGTGAGACCTGTAGAAAACACAGTTATAAATGGAGTAGAAATTTTCTTTAATTAATTCATAAATCTATCTTCTGGGGATTTTTTTTTCCCTGAGGTGAATGGCCCTGTCTGATACTACATGATTTACCCTGTTTTACAAAAAACTACAGTAGGTATCCAGAGCATACCAGAAGACTATTGTTAAACCAAATTGATTATATTTCATTTCACAATAAGTTAGATTTTAGCAAGATGCCTATGCCTACATTATTATCACAGTTTTCTGTAAAAGGCTGTCTCTGGTATGTTCCTAGATATATCACCTCTTCCTAAAGCTAAATGGTATTCCCCAATAATAACAAAGATAATGTGACATGAACAGCTGGAAAATTAAGTTTCAGAGAATCAGTAGATAGATTTTGATATATATTACTGATACTTTAACCTTTTACAAAACAAGTTTTCATTTTCAGTGTAAGATGAGGCTGTCCTTGGGGTACACAGATGGTTCTATAAACCATATGGCACCAAAACCTTTTTACTGTACATAGTTGACATGGAAACAGCTAGTGATCAAAGAATGTAAATGATTGTGGGTAAGTCATCTGTTCCTAATGTTTCACTTGGAACATTTTATTTACATCTGAGGAGCATGTTTAACAAAAATTAGACAACAATTTACAGTGTCTCATTAGACTAGTTTGTCCACAGAACTAAACCAAATTATAGTCTTTTCGCAGTTTTTGTATTGGGCTGAATGGGAGTAACTGACAAGGCATTCATGAATAAATAACAAGTCGTCAACATCTGCTTTTTTTTTTTTCATGTATTCATTTTAATTTTCATTTCATATCATTATGTTGTTCTGAATTTCTGAGGCTAAAGGTGAAGATTTTAATTGAAATTTTAAAAAGTTAAAAAGTTTAATAAAATGGCAGAATTCGCTTTGGTTTCCTTAGAATTCCAAAATAACAAAATCCAGTCTGTCTGAATGCTCAAGCAATTTTTTTTAAAAGGATGTATAAAGGTAGTCTCCTATTGTTATTAGGCTATTATTCAGGTGCCTGAATAGTAATTTAAAGTTTGTGCTAGGCACACATATTTTACAAGTTTTGGCCTTAAGTTCTTTTCTGGGTACACAAATTATTGGCCTTATTTTCAGAAGTGCTTATCTCTCACCAAACCCAATTGGAGCTGTTGAGTACCCAGCACTTTCAGAAATTAGACCTTTTCTATAGAAGGGGGCCATGTTGGGAAGGTTCTGGCTTCTTGTGTAAAAGATAGCATTTGATCATGTATTTAAGCACTGTTGTATCCTAATGTATTTGCATGAGGGGGTGGAGCTAAGAGTGATCTTAGTTTGCATGAGGCTGATCTTAATTTGCACAGGAGCAGAGCTAAGGCTGATTTTAAGGTTACAAAGCCCAGCACTCAAAAGTTAGGAAATGCCAGAATTAACTTTTTTAACATAGTTTTTGTATGAAATAAAACAAGCAGAGTAACAAGATGTTGTAATCTAACCTGGCAGTACTTCAATCCATGCAAATTGTGTGTGTGAATTTGTCAATAAAACACTAAAAACAATACATATTTATGCTCATTTTCCCACAGTATCCGGCCCAATGACATACAGGTCAAATTGATTTCGCTGGAGGATTTCCTCTCAGGTCTCCTTAATATTGTTCATAATTTTCTCAGTCGATTTCCTTATTGCAGTGACACAGAAATAAAATCCTCTGTGCTGTATTGAGCATCATTTTCTCAACCATTTTCTGTTTGCTGTGGTATATTGAGGACTGTATTGTAATTGCAAGATATCAATCTGAGAGAGAGAGAGAGAGAGAGAGAGAGAGAGAGGGTGTCTTAGGTCCTTGTTCTTCTTGCAGTCTTCAGATCTATGTAGGGAAATATGATCAGAGTCTACCACTTATAACAACTTATGCCTCTGCCTTAGGAGCAGTCTGCTCTCCCCCCCCCCCCCCCCGTGGATTCTTCTTATTTATTCTAAGAATAAAAGAAATCTTACACTGCAACCTTCCAGAAAGAGCAATTGATGTATTTCATCTAAATTCTCTGTTATGCAAAGAAGATTATACTTGCTCTATCCTATTGCTCAAAGGAGGCAGCGAGGCTATGGAGTTGTAACGGATATGCTCTATACATCCATCCATACCAGTGAGCTGAAAAGGAATTGTGCTTTTGATGCAAGGCATTTAACACTTCCTGAATCTCCAAGAGTGTATAGGCTCCAACATGGAACCGGTGTACACAGTATGCCACAGATACAATACAGCATTAGATCTGTATTGCACATACTTCCATTCATACTCTAAAAGCCAATTTTGGTGAAAAATACTTCCACCCAACTACTCTGAGTGACATATTAGAATAGAACCTCTCTGTGGGGAGAAAAAAACAAAAATAAACAAACAAACAAAACAAAAAACCACAACTCCAGATGGTGCTAGGGTCTTATTTATCATAGGAGAGTTTGAAGTTGTAGTTATAAACATATGCTGTTATTATAGATTTCTCATTTGACAGCTTTAATTTTACTTCATGATGTTTTTGCCAGAACACACACAGTTAATTTAACCAAAATTAACTGCACTGTGCTATTTTTAATAGGAACTTTAATTAATGCCAATGATAAATGATGGAACAGCTCTGGATCTAAACAATTACTGACAACTGGACAAATGAATTTAAGCAAATGGGTTTACATAGTAGTTCACATAATAACATTAGTTTTTAAAGACAGTTCAGATTGCTTCAATTCAACCAAATAGTAATGAAAAAGGTTTTGATGTCAAGTTCCTTGGAGAAGTTATATTATTATTATTATTATTATTTTCTGCTATCTAGAAAAATTTTATGGGACAGATCTCTAGTTGATATAAATAGGCCTAGTTTCATTTGCTTCATATCCACTCTCAGAAACAGTGAAGCAGCATCTAGATAGAAAGCTACCTAGTTAGATATAAAGCCAAAAGTCTACTTCTCTTTATGTAATATGAAATTGATTTACTTTTGTGGAATAATTTGATTTTAAAAATACTATCTGGGATATAGGAAACTAGACAAAGCAATTGCAGGTACAAATATTGACTATTTTAGGGCTGTTTTAATAATAGAAGATCACTGTCTCAAACTAAAGCAAGATACCAACTTCATAGACTTCAAAATATATTTGTTATTTTGTTATGTTTTTCTCTGATCTCTTCACATTGGAGTACGAATGGGTATTAATTTTAACACAGGAGACCTTTTATTCATGCAAGCCAAATGCTACTCCTTTGTGTTTTCAGGATCCATAGCACATAAGTTCTGCGACACCAGATAAATCCTAATTATGGAAATAGTGCTTTATCTAATAGATCTGTACTCCCACAATCTCTAGGCTTCAATGAATACAATACCAATAAAGTTTTTCAGCAGAAGTGAAAACTGAATCAGGAACTAGTCAGACATGTGTGTGTGTGTACTTAAAACAAATAACACCTATAAAACTGCCATAAAGTCTGACTGTGGTCCCAGACAAATCCATGACAAATGTCTCATTGACTTCACTAGTACAGAATTGAGTCCATAATGCCTTACTTATATAGATCTCATTCCCCCTAGGCACTGAGCACTCTATCTATGATCCAGACAAGTACTTACGCAAAATATGTGAGTAGTCTTAAGCTTAAGCTTAAGTCGACTTAATTTACCAGTGTAGACGCAGCCGTATTTCTGGGATGCGAATGTTACAGGACACTGGCTAGGCCCTAAGGTTCAATGGGAAACCAGAGAAAAGGTAAACACCAGGAAACCAGAGAAAAGGTAAAAGCAAATGGTTTTATTAAGATACAGACAAGAAAGAAAAGAAATAGAAAAGCATTAATGGTTACGCCCCATCAGCAGATGGGAAACCCAGTTAAATGACTGCAGACGCAGAACAGGGGGAGCAATGACTCATGGCGGTGAAAACAGCAGTTGTCCTGACTATGAGCTTCCAACATGGGGGGGTGGGGGGGCTGAGCCACTGGCATTTATACACTTGCTTGCTAAGTGGGTAAATGGCACACATATCTGGTCTTTTCCACACTTATTTACAAAAGTTCTTTGCCCCGATCTTATCTTGTTATTTTACAGAGCTTGCAAGTTATGTCTGCTACTTGATGGGAGCAAGGTATTGTAACCCATATGCCTGAAAAGGCTATCTCTGAGAGACCTGCTGAGGGTGGGTTACTGTTGTTGGGCAGATTAGCGACCCACAACTGGAAACTTCCAGAAGCAGGGAGTGGTAGCAATTTGAGCATGCTCCACAGTGTACCCTGCTGGTATGATGTGATGTTGTCAGTCAGATGACTGGAGAGCAGCAGCCTGAGCAGACAGCAGGCAGGAGCTGCCTTGAAGGGAGACCATGTGCTCAGTGTTCTGGAGAGGAGCTGAGCCAGGAGTGAACAAGATGTTTTCTCCATGTAAAGGAGTCATTTGCAACAGACCTTGCAGACATGCATATGGGACTGAGGGCTGGTTGCAGAGGAGAAGAGAAAGCCTGCATGGAATGCTACAGAGGAGCCCAGCAAAGAAAGAAGAGGACAGCGATTTCTTGCCACTCAAGCTTCCACACTGGAACAGAGACTGTAGCTGAGAGTTGGGTGAACTCCACACAGACTTTGGGACTCTTGGGTATCTTTCATGCAAGGGATTGTTCTTGGTTAATTGTAGTTTGTTTTCTTAGGATAAGGTTCATTTAGTTAGTAGTTAATAAAGTTCATTGTTATGTTTGTTTTTAGTAGTATTTTAATGTGTGAGTGTAGCTCTGAGCAAGCTTCGCCGTGAGTCCTGTACAGACTGGATCCTGGGTCTCCAGCTGCTTTCCCCATAGGGGTTGGGATTGATTTCTGTGGGGCACTGGAGAAGGGCAACTAAATGAATTTAGCCCACCCGAAGGTTACAGTATGTCCTTGGTCAGTACCAACTCTGTTTTGCTTATATACAGGGTTTGCTTCTGGTCAGGGCTGATTAATGGTGACACCACCTACTAGCAGCTTATCGCATCACAAAGTCTTCCATTGAGTATTATAGCAGGCAGCATATTTCAGTGGTTTCCCTGCTGACCTAGTGGTGGGATGGCTCACCTCTGATAGGACCCTGGATTAGTACCTCTTGGAGTAGTGTGGGTTTGGGTTCATCTACCCTCTGCTGCCATCTCATACTTCTGGGAACTGCACACTCACCCTAGGCCAGAAGGCCTGCAAAGGAGACTGTTTAGTACTGTCTGCCCTGGAGATAAGGTTGTGGGTTAAAGACTTTTGTACTCAGCCCTTCTCACTGGGCCAGAGACTCCTCCTAAACTATTGCTTTACTGTCTGTCTGTAGGGAAGCAGAATGGCTTCCCTTCCCTCACATCCTCAAAGGAAAATTTATTCAAACAGTAAAAAAAGTGACATGGAGTCTAGTTGTAAATGTAGCACCACACTCTCTCTTATGCCCTCTGTGAGTGGAAATGTCATCTTGTCTCCTGCCATTTTCCTCTTTGAATGCCTCAAGGACCATGTTTGCTACAGTAGAACCTTAGGGTTAGGAACACCTTGGAAATGGAGATTTTTCACAACTCTTTAATGTTCATAAATCTGAACAAAACATTAGTGTTATTCTTAAAAAAATAAACCCAAAAACTAACTACTCGATATTGTCTTAATGTAACTTTGAAACTTTACTATGCTTTCCCTTTATTAGTTTATGTTTAACACATTATTGTATTGTATTTGCTTTTTTTTTTTTTTGTCTCTGCTACTGCCCGATTAAGTACTTCCAATTCCAAATGTTTAAACAGTCAGTTCATAACTCTGAGATTCTACCATAAATTAAGGTAATCATACATACCTTGTTTAGGATAGATCTGTTTAATGACTTTTGCCTAATCATGGCTGTTTGGTTTGAACTTCATAAACCGGGGGAACTTATAATTTTACATGTAATGGTACCATATACACATTTCACCATTATAATAGTATTAAGCAGCAAGTTATTTGTTTTCAAATGATACCACACAAGACATACATTGTACAATAATTATTATAATCATTTGTAGAGTATAAATACAGGGGTGCTTTCAGTCACCGTAGTTGTTGAGACAAAGAGAGTAATCATCTTATCCCAGGGAAGACTGTTCTAACACTTCACTCATCAAAAGAAATCCTGTTATCCACATCTTCTTCCTTTCCAGCCCCCCTAAAACCCCCACCTACATTCTCAAAGATTAATAGACATTGTCATAAGCACTTCCATTTTCAGTTCTTAAAATAATTGACTAATGCTTCTGGAGATCTGTTCTGACATTCTACTCTAGATCAAATTACACTATATTGTGTGTTCATTAACCCATTCTCTGAAATTAAGTTCTGTAATTTTGACCCACTCTTATTTCAATCTATTCTATTCTAAGTACTGTAAAATACCGGGTTCCATCAAAATAATCCATTTCTATAAATCTTTCTTATATTTCCAAGCATTTAATCAGTTTTATTGAGGATAGCATAATTTAATTTGATTCTATCTCTTTCATTTCAAGCAATAGTTTGATGAAACATTTATGAACCAGCTATTACTTTACTAGAATTATTTAATGGCAGAGTCCTTTTACAACACAGCCAGTAAAAAGTGGTCTGCATAGTTCACAATAGATCCTTTTACTTTTGTTTTTCCTCATATAACATTTTCTGTTGAGCCAACCAATTGCAATGCTCACCTGCTTTTTTAAAATAAAATGCAAACATAAACTGAATGGTATTTAATTATACTAAAAACTATTTTCACTTTAAAAGCATACATCAATCAGCCTTGTGATCACCCTTCCCCTGTGTGCTTAACGAGGGGC
>ML685832.1:9923292-9935451 GCA_007922175.1 Pelusios castaneus
GTGTGCTTAACGAGGGGCAAGGGCTGACCCAGGCAGAGAAGGCCTTAGAAGCCAGTGGCTGAGCGACCAGGGGACTGCAAACAGGGGAGTTTGCGAGGGAGTTTGTGTGAAGTTTGTGTTTTGTGCAGCTACTATGGTGAAGAGGACCCGCACCGCTTGTGCCAGCACTGCTACTGTCTCCTCCACCTGCGCCTGTATCCAGACAGACATACTGACCATGGATATCTCTACCCAGATCCTGGCGTGGACTTGCAAGGACTGTGGCCTGCATTTCCCACTCTCAGATGGTCAGGCTGGGGAGATCATTCAATGTGACAGGTGTCTCCTGGTGGAATCTCTCAGGAAGCAGGTGGGGGAGTTACAGGAGGAGGTGGCCAGGCTCAGGAGTATCCATGCCCTGGAGAAGTTCCTGGATAGCATTCATGAGGAAACATGCAAGGATGAGGAAACTATCCAGAGGCAAAGGACTGCTGCCACACCCTCGGAGAAGGATGGGATGGCTCAAGCAGAGGGTGGACACTGGCAGCTGGTTACTTCTGGCAGCAGACAGTGCTCCACCCCTGCTCCCATCCCACCCTCCGTTGTGGTAAAGAACCGCTACGCAGCACTACAGACGGGAGATGATATGGAAGAGGAGAAGCCGTGCACCCCCGAGGTTGGGAGGATCACAACCATCACACCCAGGAGAAAACGTCGGGTTGTGGTGGTTGGGGACTCTCTTCTGAGGGGGATGGAGGCACCCATCTGTCGCCCAGATAAGGCTTCTCGGGAGGTATGCTGCCTGCCAGGCGCCCGTATCCGAGACGTTACGGAGGGATTGTCGAGAATCATCCGTCCCTCTGACTACTACCCCATGCTACTCATCCATGTGGGAACCAATGATACTGTGAGAGGTGACCCTCTGCAGATCAAAGGTGACTACAGGGCTCTGGGAGCACGGGTGAAGGAGTTCTGTGCACAGGTGGTGTTCTCCTCGATCCTCCCGGTCAAGGGTAGGGGCCCGAGCAGAGACAGATGCATCCTGGAGGTGAATGCCTGGCTGCGGAGATGGTGTTACCAGGAGGGCTTTGGCTTCCTCGACCATGGGGTGCTGTTTCAGGAAGAAGGACTGCTAGGCAGAGACGGACTCCACCTATCCAGGAAGGGAAAGAGCATATTTGGAAGCAGACTGGCTAACCTGGTAAGGAGGGCTTTAAACTAGGTCCGAAGGGGGAAGATGACCAAGACCCACTGGTAAGTGAAACTGAGGGAAACCTGGGGGAAGGGATGGAACTTGGGGGATGCTGGGGCTGTAACAGCAGGAATAAAAGAGAGGGTAGTTGGAACTGGGGGCTGGGGTCAAATAATTGTTTATTTCTTGATAAAGTCATAATACCTCAGGCGAGTGGGGAAGGAGGACACCGGGAGAAATTGCAAGGGGGAAGATGCGACAGGAGGGAGAATCGACAGGGCAAAGTAGGGCAATGGGCCCGGTATCTTAGGTGCCTGTACACAAAGGCGAGGAGCCTGGGAAACAAGCAGGAAGAATTGGTAGTACTGGCACAGACAAGGAACTATGATATAATTGGAATAACAGAAACGTGGTGAGATAACTTGCATGACTGGAGCACTGCCATGGATGGATATAAATTGTTCAGGAAGGACAGGCAGGGAAAAAGGGGGGGAGGAGTAGCTTTATATGTAAAAGAGCTGTATGACTGCTCGGAGCTCCACTATGAAAGTGGAAACAAGATGGTTGAAAGCTTGTGGGTTAAGTTTAGGGGAGAATGCAACAAGGGGGATGTTGTGGTGGGTGTCTGCTACAGACCACCAGACCAGAAAGAGGAGGTGGATGAGGCGTTCTATGGACAACTAACAGAAGTTTCCAGATCGTCGCAGGCCCTGGTTCTTATGGGGGACTTCAATTATCCTGATGTCTGCTGGGAAGATAATACAGCAGTGCACAGGCGATCCAGGAAGTTTTTGGAGAGTATTGAAGACAACTTCCTAGTACAAATGCTGGAGGAACCAACTAGGGGCCTTGCACCTCTAGACCTATTGCTCACAAACAGAGAGGAATTGATTGGGGAAGTAGAAGTAAATGGCAACCTGGGCAGCAGCGACCATGAGATGGTAGAGTTCAGGATCCTGATCAATGGAAGGAAGGAAAGAAGCAGAACTCACACCCTGGACTTCAGAAAAGCAGATTTTGGCTCCCTTAGGGAGCTGATGGGCAGGGTCCCATGGGAAGCTGATCTGAAGGGGAAAGGTGTCCAAGACAGCTGGCTGTATTTTAAAGAAACCCTGTTAAAGGCACAGGAAGATAACATTCCGATGTGCAGAAAGAACAGCAAATGTGGACGGCGACCAGCGTGGCTTAGCAGGGAACTCTGCGGGGAGCTGAAACATAAAAGGGAAGCTTACAAGAAGTGGAAGCTTGGACAGATGACAAGGGAGGCGTATAAAGATATTGCTCGGGACTGCAGGGATCAAATCAGAAAGGCCAAAGGACAATTGGAGTTGCAGCTAGCAAGAGATGTGAAGGATAACAGAAAGGGGTTCTATAAGTATATCAGCAACAAGAAAAGGATCAGAGGTGGTGTAGGTCCCTTACTGAATGGGGCAGGCATCCTCGTGGAGGATGATGCGGAAAAGGCTGAAGTACTCAATGCTTTTTTTACTTCAGTCTTCACAGGGCGGGCCAGCTCCCAGGCTACTACACGGGGTAACGCGGACTGGAGAGAAGAGTGGCCCTCGGTGATGGAAAGTCAGGTTAGGGAACACTTAATGAAATTGGATGTGCACAAGTCCATGGGGCCCGATGAACTGCATCCGAGGGTGCTGAGGGAGTTGGGGGAAATGATTGCAGAGCCGCTGGCCATTATCTTTGAGAACTCATGGCGAACGGGGGTGGTCCCGGAGGATTGGAAAAAGGCAAATATAGTACCTATCTTTAAGAAAGGGAAAAAGGAGGATCCGGGGAACTACAGACCGGTCAGCCTCACCTCAATCCCTGGGAAAATCATGGAGCAGGTCCTCAAGGAATCCATCCTGAAACACTTGGAGGACAATAGAGTGATCAGGAACAGTCAACATGGATTCACCAAGGGCAAATCGTGCCTGACCAACCTGATTTCCTTCTATGATGAGATGACTGGATTTGTGGATGCGGGAAGAGCCGTTGACGTGATATACCTTGACTTTAGCAAGGCTTTTGATACGGTTTCCCACAGCATTCTCGTTGGCAAGTTAAGGAAGTATGGGTTGGACGAGTGGACCGTAAGGTGGATCGAAAACTGGTTAGATCAACGGGCTCAGCAGGTAGGAATCAATGGCTCGATGTCTGGTTGGCAACCGGTAACGAGTGGAGTGCCCCAGGGGTCAGTCCTGGGGCCGGTTCTATTCAACATCTTCATTAATGATCTTGATGATGGAATAGACTGCGTGCTTAGTAAGTTTGCGGATGACACCAAGTTGGGGGGAATGGTAGATACTCTGGAGGGCAGGGACAGGATCCAGAGAGACTTGGACAAATTGGAACACTGGGCCGAAAGAAACCTCATGAGGTTCAACAAAGACAAGTGCAAAGTCCTGCACTTAGGACGGAAAAATCCCATGCACTGCTACAGGCTGGGGACCGATCAGCTAAGTAGCAGCGCTGTAGAAAAGGACCTGGGAGTTATGATGGATGGGAAGATGAATATGAGCCAACAGTGTGCCCTTGTTGCCAAAAAGGCCAATGGCATATTAGGCTGCATCAGTAGGAGTATTGCCAGCAGATCGAGGGATGTGATAATTCCCCTCTATTCGACACTGGTCAGGCCGCATCTGGAGTACTGTGTCCAGTTTTGGGCTCCCCACTACAGAAAGGATGTGGACAAATTAGAAAGAGTCCAGCGGAGGGCAACAAAAATGATTAGGGGGCTGGGGCACATGACTTATGAGGAGAGACTGAAGGAACTAGGCTTATTTAGTCTACAGAAGAGAAGACTGAGGGGAGATTTGATAGCAACCTTCAACTACTTGAAGGGTTGCTCCAAAGAGGAGGGAGCTAGGCTGTTCTCGAGGGTAACAGAGGACAGAACAAGGAGCAAATTACAGCTGGGGAGGTCAAGGTTGGATATTAGGAAAAACTTTCTCACTAGGAGGGTGGTGAAGCATTGGAATGGGCTATCTAGGGAGGTGGTAGAATCTTCATCTTTGGAGATTTTTAAGGCTCGGTTAGACAAAACTCTGGCTGGGATAATTTAGGGGGAGTGGTCCTGCTTTTTAGCAGGGGGTTGGACTAGATGACCTCGTGAGGTCCCTTCCTACCCTATGATTCTATGATTCTATGATTTTTAATTAAATATAAATTAAATAATATTAAAAATAAAACCTTTCATTAAAACACTGAAATATTCACCTCCTTAATTCACCTTTCCTAGAGGTTTACAGAAAGACATTATTTGTAATCTTGTCATCTTGTTATGGTAAAAAGTGGACTTTTAGTTTGCATAAAATTATATCTAATTTGCATAATATCACATACATGTGCATAAAGTGAAGCTTGATAGAGCAAAGAGATTTCAGATTCTCCCTAAATGTTATTTACTTCTAGGTCTCTCCAAATCCGTATTGGCTATTTCCTAGACTCACCTCAATTAATTATAAACCCTCAGACCTATGTCAATTAATTTCGTGCTCCCCTCAGCTGATGGGCTTATCCCACACACCCATAAATGAGTCTGAAAACTCATAATGTCTGGGGAAAACCTGTTGTTGGATCTGCTCTTACCAACTGCTAGACAAGCGGCAAGTTGGACCCACTTACTAAGTCCTCAACTTGATTCAATTAGAGACAAGTGTGAAATTCTCACAAGTAACACATTTAGACCTCACCTTGCAAGTGATTCTGCATAGGCGTAAGAGTCCAGATACATGAAGTAAGTCACAGGATCAGGACCTTATAATGTATGTTTTAAGAATGATTGTGCTAACAGAGTATACATGGTGGATTAAACCCATAACTGAAAAACCCTTATGCCTTCTCAGACCTGGTTCCTGGATCAAAGCTTCTCTCTCTATTCTTTTGTAATTTTTTTCTTTCTTTTGCTCCCATTTTAGACAGGAAGAAGAATTTTCTCCCACGATCTTCCCTGCAAGTGTTTTGGGGACATTTTAAGATCTATCTAATAACTATAATCATATTATATTTTTCCATTTATACTGAATTTTGAGGCATGATCATCAAAATAAAAGGTATGATTAATTGTCCCTCTGCAATGCAGACTAATAGAATAGCTCTCTCTAATACCACAAAGTTTTAAATGAGCTATATTGTGAAATGCTATAATTTGATATGTTGTAGATGCACGCCTCCATTCTACAAACAATACTATAAAACAACTGTACTCTGATGTTTACCACATGGAGATCACTTGTTTAAAACAAAAGTCAATAACAAATTTAAAATCATACTGACCTCTCAAAAAGGTGTTTTATATAAAAATGAAAGCCATGCTGAAAATGGCACAGCTCATGTGGATATAGAAAATCATGAGTAGGGGTTGCAGTTATGAGGCACAACACACATGAGTTTCAAGTTCCTTCTTACTGGGTCTGACCTTCGAAGTGAAGAAGAACAAAGCTGCCAGATCCCACAGATGGTAGGACCTAGAGGAAATGAGTGATGGAAATGAAAAAAGAAAAAGCAATTCATTCTTTTCCTTCCTCCACTGCTGCTGGTATTGTTAATCCTTTCCGTCCCAGCATCTCCCAGAATTCTCTTCCTCCATTTCTACCTCCCCAAAACATCCTTTTATGCATTCCTGCCATTATTTCATTCCCACAATTAACTGCAGCCATACAGTGGCATGGCATTTGTTTAGGTTGCAGCAAGAAATAATAGTTGGCTATAGGGTGCTAAATGAAAAGTTTTAGAACCAGTAGTTGTGATGACTGTATTTTGCTTTATATTAGTATGTGTCAGGATGTCAATTATATGTTACATGTAAAATGTAATCAAGGAGGCAGAATACTATATTACTAATAAAGAAATGTAGAGATTTAATATAGATAAGTGAAAGGCAATATATTGTCCAGTATAGTCTCACAACAGGGTATGAGTTACTGTAGAAACCAATAATAGAGAGATTGATAGTGGATTGTAGCAAATAAGAAATATTATCATTATCTCCTATTTGTATGGGAATAGTGCCTAAAAGTCCTTGTTAAAGATGAGGCCCTATTGTGTTAGGTGCTGTACCCACAGAGAAAGATGAGCTGCTTCCCACAGAACTTGTAACCTAAGGGTCTCATTGAGGACAATGGAATGACACTCATTGATGTCAGTGAGCTTTGTAACCAGCCTTGTGTCTCAATCCTGCAAGTAATGATGTCAAGCCTAATCCCCATACTTGTTTGGAGCCCTTCTGAGCTCAAAGCTGCCCCTTCTGGATACAGGCATTGGAGGAGATGTTAAAGACAAGACACAGCTACTGAGGGTAACAAATAGTAGGAGGGAAGACAGAGACATCAGGGTGATATCAGCAATTTGTTTTACTGTCCAACATACTCGACAATAACTGTGGAGGAAGAAAATCAGTAGGAGTGTTGCCAGCAGATCGAGGGATGTGATTATTCCCCTTTATTCAGCACTGGTGAGGCCGCATCTGGAATACTGTGTCCAGTTTTGGGCTCCCCACTACAGAAAGGATGTGGACAAATTAGAAAGAGTCCAGCGGAGGGCAACAAAAATGATTAGGGGGCTGGGGCACATGACTTACGAGGAGAGACTGAGAAACTAGGCTTATTTAGTCTGCAGAAGAGACGACTGAAGGGGGATTTAATAGCAACCTTCAACTACTTGAAGGGGTGCTCCAAAGAGGAGGGAGCTAGGCTGTTCTCAGTGGTAAGAGAGGACAGAACAAGGAGCAATTGATTCAAATTACAGCTGGGGAGGTCAAGGTTGGATATTAGGAAAAGCTTTCTCCCTAGGAGGGTGGTGAAGCATTGGAATGGGTTACCTAGGGAGGTGGTCGAATCTCCGTCTTTGGAGGTATTTAATGTTTGGTTAGACAAAACCCTGGCTGGGATGATTTAATGAGAGTGGTCCTGCTTTTATCAGGGGGTTGGACTAGATGACCTCATGAGGTCCTTTCCAGCCCTATGATTCTAAATTTAGCACTTGTTAGCTTGGCAATGAGAAGTCCAAAATTTGAAATAAAGCTTCTGTGACAGTTTGGGCAGGAGAACTTGAAAAGCTGCTTGATATTATGATATTGAAGATGGTGCTGTTGATATATTTCCACTCTGTTCACACTTATCAGCAATAAGAACATAGGGTTACATAGGCAAGCTATGTGAATTATTCGATGGGTTGGAAATATAGATGTTTTGTTTGGTGCTGAAGTATATGATGTGTCATTAAGATGATGCTATAAGAGGCTGGAATTCCTCACATAAGAATAGTATGGGTCATACATTTGCTTAGGTTTGTGAAAATAACAGAAATGTTGATTATTTTAATTGCTCTTCAATGTCATATAAAGTTGTCGACAACTTCTTACAAGATACTCCACCACACAGACCTCTTTCTGCCATATATCTACATCTTGAAAGATTGGGCCAGATGCTCAATGTATGTACACTGATGAAGCATCTCTCACTTAAATGGAGCTACAGTGATTTCCCATAGCTGAATATCTGATGCAATTCAAGGACCAAATTCACCACTGACACAAAAGGGTATAACTGCTGAAATCACTTTGTACTGGTGATCGGGTTTTTGTGTGTATGTTTGTTTTGTTTTATTTTAAATACATCCTTGAGTTTTGCCAGAATTGTCCATTAAATAGAATATTCATTACTTTATTGGGATTGTGGTAGGAAAGTTACAACCCATGCTTTTCTTTATTTAATAAAATCAATCATTTTTCAAATGACAATTTCATTTAATCTAAAAGGTGCAAGATGTCCGTATTACAATGATGCTGTTGTTAAGGCAATGAACTGGGCTACAGACAGACAGACACCATGGCTATGTCTACACTAGTTAATTTAAGTCGACTTTAACTAAGTCAACTTAGTGTGTCTACACTTAAAAGTAAAGTCGACTTAAAGGGGAACTTAGAAAGTCGACCTAGAGTGTCCACACTGGATGCCTAGATCAAATTCTAGGGGCTTAGGGGGACCTAGGGGAGGTCCACGGGGGTAGGGGGGCACCCCTTGCCCAATGCCAGGGGGCTCAGCCTTTTCCCCATTGTACCTAGGTACTTTGGGACCCTGGCAGGGCATAGGGGCAGGGTGGGCATGATAGCCACTTAGTAGAATATTGTCATAGTAACAGCAATATTCAGCACTGGCATGCAGACATATCAGTCATGGTAATCAATAATATCAACAAAGATTAAAATGTAGCCAATGATTAGGAGAGTTAGTTCTCTTTAGGTTTTCCTTTATAGCGTTTGTTTCAAGAAAAGACAATTACTATGTTTGCTGTGAACTACAACTTTAATTTCCAGCTAGTGGAACGTGGATGTGTTTATATGATCCTCTCTCCTGTTCAATTTAAACTACTGATGTCAGTGTTTTCAAGTAGAAAAAGGCTTCACTATAAACTTGTGCTGGGGCAGGTTGGTGGAGCACCTTCACCTCCCAATGTTGAGGGAGAGTCCTGCGGTATGAGAGGCATCTGAAAAGAGATATAGGGAGATTGCAAGTCACTCTCAAGATGCTCAAGTATAGCACAGTCATCAGAATATTCAGGATCAGTAATAACAGTCCTCGTGACCTTAGTTTTAGAATGAAGACACTACAGATTGAAACAAGAACAGGATCAGACATGGTGTAGGTCCCTTATTGAATGGTGCTGGTATCCTCTCGGTGGATGATGCGGAAAACGCTGAAGTACTCAATGCTTTTTTTAATTTCAGTCTTCACAGGAAGGGTCAGCTCCCAGGCTACTACACTAGGTAACACAGAATGAAGAGAAGGAGAGCAGCCCTCGGTGATGGAAGGTCAGGTTAGGGACTACTTAAAAAAGTTGGTTGTGCAAAAATCTATGGAGCCGGATGAACTGCATCCAAGAGTGCTGAGGGAGTTGGCCGATGTGATTGCAGAGCCTCTGGCCATTACCTTTGAAAACTCGTGGGAAACAGGAGAGGTCCCAGAGGATTGGAAAAAGGCAAATATAGTACCTATCGTCAAGAAAGGGAAAAAGGGGGACCCAGGGAACTACAGATCAGTTAGCCTCACCTCAATATCTGGAAAAATCCTGGAGCAGGTCCTCGAAGAATCCATCCTGAAACACATGGAGGAAAATAGAGTGATCAGGAACAGTCAGCATGGATTCAACAAGGGCAAATCATGCCTGACCAACATGATTGCCTTCTATGATGAGATGACTATATTTGTGGATAACGGAATAGCCACCAACATGATATACCTCAACTTTAGCAAGGCTTTTCATATGATTTCCCAGAGCATTCTCGTCGGCAAGTTAAGGAACTGTGGGTTGGACGAGTGGATCATAAGTTGGATAGAAAACTGGCAAGATCACCGGGCTCAGCGGAATCAGTAAGAATCAATGGCTCGATGTCTAGTTGGCAACCAGTAATGAGTGGAGTACCTCACGGGTCAGTCCTGGGGCCGGTTCTGTACAACATCTTCATTAATGATCTGGATGATGAGCTAGATTGCACATTTGGTAAGTTTGTGGATGACACCAAGTTGGGGGGAATGGTTGACACCCTGGAGGGCAGGGATAGGATTCAGGGAGACTTACACAAATTGGAACATTGGGCCAAAAGAAATCTCATGAGATTCAAGAAGGACTGCACTTAAGACGGAAAAATCCCATGTACTTCTACAGGCTGGGGATTGATCAGCTAAGTAGCAGCACAGTAGAAAAGGACCTGGGTGTTATGGTGGACGGGAACCTAGATATGAGTCAATGGTGTGCCCCTGTTGCCAAAAACACCAATGGCATATTGGGCTGCATCAGTAGGAGTGTTGCCAGCAGATCGAAGGATGTGATTATTCCCCTCTATTCAGAACTGGTGAGGCCACATCTGGAATACTGTATCTAGTTTTGGGCTCCCCACTACAGAAAGGATGTTGAAATATTAGAAAGAGTCCAGCAGAGGGCAACAAAAATGATTAGGGGGCTGGGGCCCATGACTTACGAGGAAAGACTGAAGGAACTAGGCTTATTTAGTCTACAGAAGAGAAGACTGAGGGGGGATTTGATAGCAACCTTCAACTACTTGAAGGGGTGCTACAAAGAGGAGGGAGCTAGGCTGTTCTCAGTAGTAACAGAGGACAGAAGGAGTAATGGTTTCAAGTTGCAGCTGGGGAGGTCGAGGTTGGATATTCGAAAAATCTTTCTCACTAGGAGGGTGGTGAAACATTGGAATGGGTTACCTAGGGAGGTGGTAGAATTTCCGTCTTTGGAGATATTTAAGGTCCAGTTGGACAATAGTCTGGCTGGGATGATTTAGTGGGAGTGGTGCTGATTTTAGCAGGGGGTTGGACTAGATGACCTCATGAGGTCCCTTCCAACCCAATGATTCTATGATACTCCTTGCCTCTTGACACTGCACCCCCTTGACCAACAGAATGCAGAGAAATTGGGGAATAGAACTCTTTTTCACAGTTCAGGAATGTAAATGATAGAGCAGTGAAATTCTCTCAGTAGCTATTTAATGATCATTTTCTAAAATAGTGAAACCAAGAATGCCGACCATACAGTTGCAGTTTCTCAAAAAAATTATCACAGCTACAGCATGTTTTCTTTTTATTCTATACGCTACATCCAATGTAATGTCACCTGGTTCTCTTTGCAATGCAGCCTTAGACCATTAATTTAGAAGAGAAATTAAATATCTTGTTTTCATATATTAATATAATATAAAAGCAGAAATTAATTTGCTATCACAAATGAGACAAATTCTGTTTTCCATACTTAAGCAAAATCCTCATTGGCTCACCAATAGAACTTGAACAACAGATAGCCATTGAAGGCTAAAGATGTACTTATTTATATATTTGTATTGCAGTAGCACATAAGGCTCCTAATACTTTCTGCCAAAAATACTCAAATTTTAATATATTTAGATGAATCCTTAATTATTCTTGGTCCTACAGTGCTTTGCACTTCTATTTTCAATTACAAAGTGCTGAAACCAGTTGCTGAAAGCCAAATCTTTGTAGTTTTCCCTACTCATAAATGACACGTGAAGTAGAAACTTGAAAATGTCATTAACTACAGTTCATCCTTGATACTTTCATCTCTTCAGAGCTTATTTAAACTTCAAAGTCTTGACCCATTCAAATGACTTAAATGGGTACTCTGAACTTGAACAAGACACATGACAACCAATAAAATGGCTCATAATGTGAGCTTTCTTTTCTGTGATACTTCCTAGATGGCTACAGAAGATAAAACTTGAAACATCTGGAAGAAGGACGTAATAGTTAGATTAATTATATAAAACAATGTAGTTGCCTTTAAACATGAAACACTATGTAGACATATTCATATTGGCCTAATAAGCAGTTACTTTGTTGACCATTTCTGATGCAGAAAATTGTTCCCTATAATGATAAACTGAAATAACAATCTCTCTCCAACAGTCAAATTTGAACACACCCACTGAAGAGAAAAATAGTGAGAAGGATGATCATGTTTGAATATATACCGTATTTTTCGGACTATAAGACGCACCTGACCATAAGACGCACCCACTTTTTAGAGGAAGAAAGAAAAAAGAAGGCAGGCAAAGAAAGAAAGAAAGAAAGAAAGAGGACGGAAGAAAGAGGGAAAGAAAGAAAGAAAAGCAAGCCAAGGCTGCCAGCGGGACAGTACCCTGCCGCGGTCCTGGTAAGCCGCCGGCGGGGCAGGACCCTGCCGTGGCCCTGGGAAGCCGCTGGCGGGACAGGACCCTGCCGCGGCCCTGGGAAGCCGCCGGCGGGACAGGACCCTGCCGCGGCCCTGGGAAGCCGCCGGCAGGACAGGACCCTGCTGCGGCCCTGGGAAGCCGCCGGCGGGGTGGGGAGGACCCTGCCGTGGCCCTGGGAAGCTGCCGGTGGGGCAGGACACTGCCGCGGCCCTGGGAAGCCGCCGGTGGGACAGGACCCTGCCGCGGCCCTGGGAAGCCGCCGCGGGGCAGAATGCTGTCGCGGCCCTGGGAAGCCGCC
>ML685832.1:9935551-9965808 GCA_007922175.1 Pelusios castaneus
CCTGGGAAGCCGCCGGCGGGGCAGGACCCTGCCGCGGCCCTGGGAAGTTGCCAGCGGGGGAGGACCCTGCCGCGGCCCTGGGAAGCCGCCGGCAGGGGGGGAGCATACCCCAGCCCTGGAGGCTGATCCCGGCCTGGTGCTGGGAGGCTGAGGCCATGGATTAGCCTGGCCCCAGCAGCGGAAAGGAGGCGGATGGCGGGTGGGAGCCCGGGAGCCCGCCGCTGCCGCAGCCACCCCTCTGGCCTGGCTGCGTGGGGCAGGCAGGCAGACCTGCGCTCCGGACCCTAGCCTGATCCTGCCTGTCTCAACCTGGGGGCAGGGAGGGCCAGCCCAGAGGCCGGGCGCAGGCCGGGTGTGCCGCAGCAAAGCGGCTGCCCCGGGCATTGGAGGGAGCAGCGGGGGCTGCCGGGCTGCGTGGGGGTCCCTCACTGCTGCGCGGGGGGTGCGACGGCCGCTCTGCAGCCACGCGCCCACGCAGCTTAGAGGGAACACTGCTTGCTGGAGAGCATTCGCACTATAAGACGCACCTTCATTTCCCCCCCACTTTTGGGGGAAAAAAAGTGCGTCTTATAGTCCGAAAAATACAGTAAATGAAGAGATAAACGGGAATCCAGTCATGCAAGGGGGTGCATGTTACAGTCTTTAAAGGGGTCCTGTCAATTATTGTCTCCTTAATATAACTTGGATGCTCCAGGAGGCATTATTCTTCTTTGACAGAATAAAATCCTTTTTATATTGATCCAGCATCTTATACAGTGTGACACTGGCAGATCAGGGTCAGGACAGAGTGAATTCAGGTCAATTCACTTGTGTGTTAGTATAGATCAAAGTGTGTATTCAGGTTATTAAAGTTTATGAAAACTAATGGACTGTTATTAGTATTGTTTTCACTCACCTCTTTCAGTCATCATTTAATAGCAAATGTTTACATAATAAAAAATACCCATCACTAAATAACTCATCAGGTATCTGAGAATCCTTGGAAAATGCTGTTTAAGAACTTAATCAGAGAAGGTGCTAATTCCAAAACAAATGACCATGATGACCCTGAAGTCAGAGACTCAAAGTGCATCATCATTGAAGGAAAGCCCACACACAGATAGGGAGACTGTCAGCTTGTTTTCTCTCAGAAGAAAATATAAGAATGGATCCAAAGAAAGGTATTTCATCTCAGAACTGTTAGGATTCTAACAGGGCAGAATAACTGAACAAGAAGACAGAGATCCCCAGAGTTAATGTGCATAGCACTAAAAGACAACCGAAAGTTTGGGGAAACTGCTTTGTTGCCACTTGGAATTATAGACTGTGACTCATCTATACATGTATTTTACCTATTTTAATATTTCAATAACTATCATACTTTTTTTTTTTTTAGTTACTAAACCTATGGTCAGTTTACAATTGAATTGGCTGCTAGCATTGTCTTTGGTGTATAATCAACTGATATAGGGTAAGTGGTCATCCTTTTGGTACTGGGAGAAACCTTATGTAGTGCGACTTTAGATTTAAATAATCTTTTATTATGAAGTTCAATTTGCTTGGGTGGCAAAACAGACTAATGTACTGTCTGTGACTCCATTTAAAACTGGTACAGTGCTCCAGGACTGCACCCTTGCTACTTGCTTGGTGAAATATAATTATAGAACATACCACCAGTTTGGGGTATCTGCCATTTATTCTAATAGTCTGTCTTGAGATAGGCAGTCACAGCTGTGAGCCACTCCACACATTGTGCCAATCAATATCAAGAGGTTTAGACACACACAAAAAAGTCAAAATAATAAAATTCTGGTTACAAGAGAAGTCAGCTCTTTAACACCCACACAGTGTAATAGGATGCATCTACATTTGTAAATTACCGTATTTTTCGGACTATAAGATGCACTTTCCCCCCCCCCAAAAGTGGGGGGGAAATGAGGGTGCGTCTTATAGTGCGAATGCTCTCCAGCAAGCAGTGTTCCCTCTAAGCTGCGCGGGCGCGCGGCTGCAGAGCGGCCGTCGCACCCCCCGCGCAGCAATGAGGGACCCCCGTGCAGCCCGGGAGCCCCCGCTGCTCCCTCCAACCCCCGGGGCAGCCGCTTTGCTGCGGCACACCCGGCCTGCGCCCGGCCTCTGGGCTGGCCCTCCCCACCCCCAGGTTCGGACAGGCAGGCTCAGGTTAGGGTCCGGAGCGCGGGCCTGCCTGCCTGCCCCACGCGGCCGGGCCAAAGGGGTGGCTGCGGCAGCGGCGGGCTCCCGGGCTCCCACCCGCCATCCGCCTCCTTCCCGGGTCTGGGGCCGGGCTAATCCATGGCCTCAGCCTCCCAGCACCGGGCTGGGATCAGCCTCCAGGGCTGGGCTATGCTCCCCCCTGCCGGCGGCTTCCCAGGGCCACGGCAGGGTCCTCCCCCGCTGGCGGCTTCCCAGGGCCACGGCAGGGTCCTGACCCGCTGGCGGCTTCCCAGGGCCGCGGCAGGGTCCTGACCCGCCGGCGGCCTGGGCTTGCTTTTCTTTCTTTCTTTCCCTCTTCCTTCCTTCCTCCTTCTTTCTCTTCCTGTTTCCTCTTCTTTCTTTCTTTCTTTCTTTCTTTCTTTCTTTCTTTCTTTCTTTGCCTGCCTTCTTTTTTCTTTCTTCCTCTAAAAACTGGGTGCGTCTTATGGTCAGGTGCGTCTTATGGTCCGAAAAATATGGTAAGTCGACTTAAGCCTGCTTAAGTTGACTTAATTTACTCTGTGTCTACACTACAATTTCCTTAAGTCAACTTAAGCTGCTGCTTAAGTCGACTTAAGGAACATTAAGGCAGACTTTCTTAAACCTCCTTTTAAGTAGACTTTTCTGGCTAAGTCAATTTTATTAAGTCGACTTAACCAGTGTGGACGTGGAGTAGCCCTAAGTTGACTTTAAGTTGACTTAGGGGGCTTTAGGGCTTCCCCACTTCCCTCCCTGACAGGGTGGCTGGCACAGCTACAGCCTGGCATGCCCCCCCCCACGGAGCAGGACAGAGCCTTGCCTACCCTGCCCCTATGCCCTGCCAGGGTCCCTGTCACCCTGTCAGGCTCAGTCCCCATTGTACCAAGGTACAATGGGGCAAAGGCTGAGCCCCCTGGCACTTGGCAAGGGGTGCCCCCCCCGCCACCGTGGACCGGTCCCAGGTCCGCCTAGTCCCTACAAGTCGACCTAGGCATCCAGTATGGACGCTCTAGGTCGATTTGGCAGGGTCCCCTTTAAGTCGACTTAATTTTTGAGTGTGGACATGCTAAGTCGACTTAACAAAGTGGATTTAAAGTTGAATTTGTTAAATTGACTTAGCTAAGTCAACTTACATTAACAAGTGTAGACATAGCATGTTACAGTGCTTATAAGAACCTTCTTTAAAATCTGAAAAAACCTCATTTTAGCACAATTTCCTTTATATCACAGGACTGGAAAGTTTTATCACATTTCTCAAAAGTCATGGATATAATAATTTAAAGCTATGTTCAGTTTTGTTTATTTTTTTCCTCTCTCTAATGGCCTACTCACACTCCCATTATCTTAAATGGGAGTAAGTTCAACCCCTACTACTACATTACAGTCACAACAGGCCAGTATCTGCTATTCTTTCTCCTGCTGAAAAGTATCTCACACTGTTGGAATCAATAAGATTTTTGTTATAGGTTTCAGTGGAAACAGGAAGAGGCTGGAAGAGGCAGAGAAATTCAATAACATTTATTGTATCAAGCTCTTCTAATTCTCTCTTTCTGCCATAGCAATGGAATCAACATGACTATTCATGGAATAAATATAACTCAATGTGACGAAGGCTCACAGAATCTAGCCTTACATTTGAGAGGATTATCCCCCAATGGCAGTGCTGCTGAAGGCTTCAGTGGGGACTTAATTTATTTTTGTAGTGCCAAATCAAAGATCTGAGGCCCTTTTCTCAACAAACTATATTTCATTTGCCTTTCAACTAATTCATTAGATCAAAAGTGCAATCACAGAATTCCAGCCTTTCTTTGCAGATGCCAATGATGAGATCAGACCAGCAAATAATAGATTTAGACACTGCCTTCTTCAAGAGCATCACTATTTAATACAGTAATTTCTACCACTGAAATATTTAAATACCAAAGGTCTGGGAATCTGGGGTGAATTTTACAGTTTTATTTTCTAATGCTCTGCTGACATCTTCTGGAACACTACGCTCTTTGGCAACTTTAACAAAAGGCTTTTTTTCTGATCATGATGGATTCTTGTATTTGTCAACACTATGCCATTGTTTGAATGAAAGGACATATTTTGGTGTTGCTCTGCATACTGTATATGCTGACTTTAAGCCTCCTGCTGTATTTCACATTTTTATTTTCTAATCTCCATTGATTTTACAGTATCAAAATTATAGATCATAAAGATGAGTGTAACATAACAACCAGAACTGCTGGTAGTAGATAAAAATTCAGGGCCTTCATATTGTTGTGTTCACTCAGAAAATTTGTGTGTTTGTTTCTTGGTTTTCCATAAAGTCTCAGCTCTGATCATCACGTGATTATGTGAAAATCTCAGCTTTCACTTTATTTTATTTAAAGTACATTTTAATTCCTTATGAATGCAGAGACAAGCTCAAAAATTTGACTGAGCTGTACCCTAGAGGCTCAGAAACAAAAATTCAAAGTAAAGAATCCAGCCTTTTTTACTATTTATAATACCTTGCTTCAATTTTCCTAAAGATGCAAAAACTAGCCGAAACAAAATTTAAGTATACCAGAAGCAGAAAGACTGCCAAACAGCTATTGAGGCTACTAGATGACCAGGTGCCAAGGACACACACACACATGGAAGATATGGCCATTGGAGAAATGCTAAATGGATTATGTATACTGGTCTTCACTTCAAAGGATGTCAAGGGAGATATCCATATAAGAGCTATTCTTTTTGGTGACAAATATGGAATGCTGTCCCAAAGAGATGTGTAAATAGAAAAGGTTTTAGAGTGTAATAAACTAAAACTAAGAAGTCACCAGGATCAGATGGCATTCAATGAAGAGTTTTGATGGATGTTAGATATGAAATTGAAAAACTACTAATTGTGCTGTGAAACCTATCACTGCAACCAGCCTCTATACCATATAAATGGAGGGTAGCTAATGTAATACCAATTTTTAAGAACAGCTCCAAAGTAGATCCTGAAAATCACTGAACTTAACTTCAGTAGCAGGCAAATTGGTGGAAACAATAGTAAAGAGCAGAAATATCAGACACATAGATAAGCACAATTTGTTGGGGAAGAATCAACTTGGCTTTTGAAAAGGAAAATCATGCCTCACTAATCTCTTACAATTTTTTTGACAGAGTCAACAAGCATCTGGCCCAAAATGATCCAGTCAATAAAGTGTGCTTAGGTTTTCAGAAACCCTTGGACAAGATCCTCACCAAAGTCTCTTATGGAACTTAATTAATGGATAATAAAACAGTTGATTAATACTGGGGATCTGTACTGTTCAAAGGAGGTAAATATAGAAAGTGGAAAAGTTTGGAGATGATACAAAATTATTCCAGTTAGTTAAATCCAGGGCAGGGAATTACAGGGGGATTTTACAAAACTGGGTGAATGGTCAACAAAATGGCAGATAAATTTCCACACTGATAAGTGCAAAATGATGCACATTGGAAAAAATGTAAAGTAATGCACCTTAAAAAAAAAAGCCATACAATGATGGGTTCTATTTTAGTGGTTATCACCCAAAGAAGAGATCTTTGAGTCATCAAGATAGTTCTATGAAAACTTGCGCTGAATGTGCAACAGCAGTCAGAAAGGCTAACAGTATATTAGGACCTATTAGGAATGAGTTAAAAAAATAATTAATGACACAGCCACATCTTGAGTACTTTCTCCAGTTCTGGTCACCCCCATCTTAAAAAGAACATAATGAAATTACAAAATATCCAGAGAAGGCCAAAAAAGATGATCGAGGATATGGAAAGACTTCCATATAAGCAGATAGTAAAAAGATTAGGACTTCTCAGTTTACAAAAAAGATGATGAAAGCAGTATATAACAGAGGTCTATAAAATCATGAGTGGTGCGAAAAAAGTGAATAGAGAAGTGTTATTTACTCTTTCACGCAGTACACAAATCTGGTGTCATCTTATGAAAATAGTAGTCAGAAGTTCTAATACAAACAAGAGGATGTACTTTTTCACACAAGGCACAACTAACCTGTGGACCTGATTGCCATGGTATTCTGTGATGGCCAAAAGGATAAGTAGGTTGAAATAAGAAATTAATATATTTATGAAGTATAGGTACATCAGTGGCTATTAGCCGTGATGGTTTGAAACACAGCCCCATCCCTTTAGCCTCTCACTCCTCCTTTCAGTTAGTGAAAGACTGGGGTGGATCACTCCAGAAATGCCCTACTGTGTACACTCCTCCTGACACAGTGATATGGGCTACTGTTGGTGACAGCATGGTGGATAAGATGGACCATGGTCTGTCCCAGAACGGCAGCTCTTACATTCTTTTAAATCTCATCATTTTAAGATATTTTCATAATTTGTTGGGTTTGGACTCAAGGTGTTTGAAGACATGTGGTTGGCAATATTGCACTGGTAGTAAGGGATTATAGGCTGTTGGCTACAAATCTTTGGGGTTCTTCTTGGTTGTGAGATGGAGCGAAACAGTCTGAACAAGAAATACTGGCATCACAGAATGCTTACTAAAGCTCAGTTCCTTAGAACTTTTTCCTATTTGCTGTAACACTAATTAAAAAGTGGGGAGTCCCTCATAGGTCACTAATTTTGTCTCCTTGCAGATCAGGATTATTCTATATTGAAAATTTTCTAGAGCTTTTCCCAGATTACCATAGATTTAAAATGCTCCATGTGACAAGATTCCTGCTAGTTTCTTTGAAAATTTGAATCTTCCTGTTACTGGTCCATAACTCTTTGGGAAGTGGTCATATAAAAGCCACCTTGGTAGAAACTTATTCTTTCTCATTATCATCCCAGACTACAAAGAAATTATAACTCAATAAGGTTTTGGTAATTTATTTAAGTTTATGCCTTTGAATCAGGGTGTCAGAATAATCTAATATAATACTTATTCAATTTATTTCTTAAATGTGTGAATAGTTTTACTAGAGCTTACTGAAACAATTTTCAGTTGGAAAGTGCTGATTTGGCATAATTGGAACATTTTATGGGAATGTCCAGCTCTCTAAAATTTCTGAAGGAAGTTATCATATGTTTTTAAAGCTATGCTTCCTTCTGATAACTACATTATTGCTTGACCTAATGGCTTATGAAGGGATAAAATCTCTATACAGATATCATGACACATTCAGGAACCCTTCCTCATTCCTCATTATAGCTAATTTACACTGGATAATACTGTGAACCTTCCTACTGGTAAGCAACTTCTCACATGACCAGTCTGCAATTTACTGTGAGTAACTGTTCACTAGTGGGAATGTGGGTTTCACACATCTGACCTTGACTACTGATGGAGATCACCAGAGTGCTATAAAATGTTAACCAGTGGCTTTTTTTTTTTTTTAAGGGGAGTTGGCAAAAGGGAAGCAATTAGGTCAAATAGAGGGAGGGAAAGAAACTGAAGCCTCCATTTGGACTGATCTACATGGCAAAGTATGGATATGAGCAGTAGAGGGGAGAGAGGAAACAAAACACAATCAGTGCATTTGAGAAAAGGGGGTGATACAGGGAATCTATATTGAAATACTTTGGGTTTCTGTTCTTAATAGTGTCAAACAAAAAACCATGAAACTCAATATATTTATCATAGTGATAGTATAGTTTCAAACCAAGTGGGGACATCACACAGATAAATCCCTAAAACTGTAGATAAAAAAGGAGTATATGTACTCCTATATTTCTAAATCCATTTTAAGATCATTTATACTTTTCAGAGAAAGTTGTACTTTAAACAATGAGATATTCCAGAGGGGACTTGTCTTTTGCTGTTATCGTGATTTTGTGTTTTGCAAAGACATTTTATAGCTTTCCTCTTCCTGAGTGAAGATTTGCTATCTGTTAATGAACACCTTTGTCTGGATTTAATGACAAAACCACCATATGAATTCGCTCATAGCTTCATCTTTCTGTAAGCAGATAAGAACTATGGGGAGGACGGAACTTTAATATAGAACCGTTTCTATTGTAATATTGGATTTCTCTTGAAACTAATTTGTCTACATGCTCCAGGAATTTAAAAGAAAATCACATTGTATTTGAACTTGACCATTCAAGGTGCTCAGGGAAGCTAAGAGAGAGACTGAATGATATCCTGCAGATAACCTGTCAGGTCCTGGAGATATCTGAGAGGATTGGGCATAGGTGAAAGTCACATGTGGAGGTGTCATTTCAAATAGACCAGAAACAGCCAGAGGAGGGTAGGTACAGACTGGATTGCTTCAGTAGCATCCTTTTCCTTCTGCCTTCTTCTTGAAAGGAGGAAGGAAGGGGAAAATTGCCAACATGCATGAGAAAGCAAAGATCCTCTCCTAGCTCAGTAGCTGTATGCAGGAGGATGAGAGAGCCTATGAGGGGATGCCAGCCAGGAACGAGAAGTGAGTATAGGGAAGAGGTGTCTATGGGAAGAGGTAGGAGTCAGTAGTACATGAGGGATGAGAGAGGCCTAGAATTACAATACAAAGGAAATGATGTCTCCCCGCAAGGAGTCCTGTGGCACTTTTAAAGACTAACAAATTTATTTATCGCATGAGCTTTCATGGGAGAAAATCCCACTTTGTCAGATGCTTGAAGATGATGCAGGAAAACACTCGCAGGCTATGTCTACACTGGCAAGTTAGTTCGACTTAAGGAGGCTTAATTTGAACTAACTAAAGCCATGGCTACACTAGGCTTTAGTTAGTTCAAATTAAGGGCTTCCTTAATTCGAACTAATAAGTTCGAATAGAGTATTTGAACTAAAGGGTTAATTTGAACTAACTAGTTCAAATTAACCAAATTAACCAATATGGCCATGTTAATTCGAACTAATTTCTTAGTTCAAACTAACTGGCCATTGAAATGAATGGAGATTGCTAATTCGAACTAAGTTTTCCTAGTTCGAATTAAGCTAATTGGAACTAACTAAAATTAGTTCAAATTAGTTAGTTCGAACTAACTAATTCAAAATAATTTTAGCAACTGTAGATATAGCCACAGTGCTCAGCAATAGGAATAAAATCTATTCCCACCACTAAACTGAGCACATGAGCATGGAGAGAAATGAGTGAGAGCAGGAGTGGGGCATGAGGATTTAGTGTGAACCAGGGAATGAAAATATGCAAGCATTTATTTTCAGGTATTCCTAACACAGCCATTGTTGTAGCTACTCCAAAGTTCCTGAGAGCTACATTGAGCAAGTCCTTGTTTAATCAAGGAAATATGGCTGGGTTACAGGTTCCAAGAATTTTTTTTTTCCACAGCCTACTCTTCAGTTATTCAACTCATATGCCAGGCACAGCTCTCTTGTGGGTTCACTTCCCTCATCTAAAAAGTGCCTTGCTCATCCACTCCAGAAGAGGCTCAGTGTTACTTCCTATCAACTTGCATCCTGCACAACTTCTGTGTGGGATATCTGACCTTGTGGGAGAGGGGGTGGAGGACAGAAGAAATGCTACTGAACTGATTAGATAGATTGATCAATCGATCGATCAATCGATAGATAATTTCCTTGGGTCACACATTAATGAGCATTCCCATTATTTATAGGTGGGAAAATGAAGGCCAGCACTAAAAATCACTCCTTAGAAATGTATTGGCCAGAGTATTTTAAACCAGCACACATTTGGTTGTTTTATCAATTACTAGTCAAGAGGTTTATTGAAATTAATCTATTCTTAAGCTCAGCAGCAGCAACAGCTAACAGAAGCTATTCCAGTACTGTTTTTGTCATATGAAAACAGATAGTGGTTTAGGTTTCATTCACAAGACTACTTGTAATGAATATACTTTTTAAATGGTCAGGGTTCACAAATGCCTCTTCCCTTCCACTCCATGTTAAATTCAATTTTCCTTATCTTCTTTTTATTTATTCCAATCGACATCACCACAGATGGCCTCTTTAACAATAATGTATTGTTCTTTTCTTACCAGTGACCTTTAGGGGAGCTTGTTATTCACCACAGAAGCCAAGTTCTGCTTTGAACCAAGGTGAATATCCAAGTTCTTTATTAACAAGTCAATAGGGGGGGGGTGGAGGGGAGAGAGAATGTATTGCAGCTCTTGTACCACTTGATGAAGCCATTATCTAGATACCAGCTTTTCTCTTTTTAAAACATCCACTTCTATGTCAGCTGGATGATACTCTTTCCAGGGTTTCCAGACTAGATATCACACTAGATACCTACACGGAGGACCATTTTGATTTACTCTCTGACTATTAGGCCCAAGCAGGTCAATCTGAGTTAGCTATGAGTTGGACTACTGATAGCTAGGTGAACTCATTGTGTGAGATACCTACTGGCTCAGGCAAGCCAGCCCCCATTATTGTATCTGAGAGCTTCACAGTCTTCGTTCCTCAACAACACAGCCAGGTTAACTAGCTTTTATTGAGGTGCACAGGGTGTGGAAGAAGACTCCCCCCTTTCAGTTGAGTGTCTTGTGTTAGAATCAGAAATAAGTGTACTTATGGGGGACACAACATGCTTTCTTAGTATGCCTCCAAGAGGTGCTCCCAAAATCATTGGCAGACTGTGTGCTGTAATCAATCCGTGACCTCACTGGACTGGGGAATAAAAATTGCAATGACCTAAAAGTTCCATGGAAATCTCAGGAGGTATGAGGTTCCTGTGGGATTCCCAGCTGTAACCTCTCTCTAGCAAGCTGTTGAACTGGGAGGTGGAGAAGGAATGGCAGAATACAATTTCCCTCAACTTTTTTCTCAGAGGCTAGGGTACTCATGGGAAATGTGGAAGACCCCTGGTTCAAGTCCCCACTCTGCCTAAAGGTGAGATGGGATTTACCATTTCTTAGGCAAGTGGACATCCACTGGGGTATGAGACATTTTGATGTATGTGACTATCAGTCTCTCCTATTCAAGGTGCTTCACTGTGGAATAATATTTTTTTTTAAATCATTGGAGCAGGGGGACTGGATTCTGGGTCTCCCACCCACAGCTCTAACTACTGGGCTAGAGAGACATGCTTATCCTTGTGTATACTTATTCTCTTGTTCTCTCTTTTCCTCCACCCCCACCTAACTTTTAATAATGGAAAAGAGTTGAGGGAAGCCCTCTCCTCATGCAGGCTATGTCTACACTGGCAAGTTAGGTCGACTTAAGGAGGCTTAACTCAACCTAACTTAATCCTTGTCCACACCAGGCTTTTATTAGGTTGACTTAAGGAACTTCTTTAAGTTGATCTAATGAACACTTAGGTTGACTTAATAAGAACCACAGTGTATTCGAACTAACCCTGCTTAGGTCAACTGAACCCTTCCTTAGGTCGTCCTAAGGCCAGTGTGGATGCATAAGTCCACTTCCTTAGGTCGACCAAAGGGAAGTTAGGTCGATTCACTAAGTCCTGGTTAAGGGAAACCACTTTGTTAAGTCGACTTAATAAGGTCGACTTTAAGTAGACTTAAAATCGACCTTATTAAGTCAACTTAACAAAGTCGACCTAACTTTTCCTAGTGTAGACATAGCCACAGTGCTTTGTATAATGTGTCCTACAGTAGGTGAGCTCTGAGCACTCTTATCTTGTAGGGTCCTGAATGTGAGTCAGGCAGTCAAATGCCTGTCTTTCCCTTGTTCATGCACTGATCCGAGGGTTAGGTGTCTAGCTACCCTGTGCTCAGAAGCAAAAACATAGGCAGCTAGAAAACTGAAAATTTAGACATGGAGTAAGTTTAGGAACCCATAGTGTTTAGGAGCAGCTGAGCAGGGTTTTGTAAATCTCAGTGGGACCTGATTCTGGGATTTAGGTGCCTAGAGGCAGTTAGATGCCTTAAGTCCTTTGTGAATGCAGATCCTTTTATACACCAAGAAATCACATAGCTATATTAATAGATTTTTCAAATTGCATTCTTAAGCATGCAAAAGTCATGAAATGCCAAAAGAAAAGACTATACACACACCCTTAATTTGATCTTTTATACAAATGCCTTACAATACAGTGTTTAGGTACAAGATTGCATATTTCTTCTCATTCAATATTACAGCATGTCATGTTTTTTTCCTACAGTTTTAGAACTCTTTAGAACCTTCTTTACAAACAATGTCCCTTTACAGAAAATCTCCTACATCATCATCAATCATCATCATGCTAAGGTTACCAAGTTAAACTGCATAGTCAGATTCTTTCAATTTAATAGTTTCATATGCCACCTTAGTTCTGCCTCTTGTACAGCTGCAGTATGATATAAGCCCAGTTCTGCTGTGTGATCTGCACTGATAGCTCCCTATGCTCTACCCTTGTATGGGAGGAATCTAAATGGATGTAAAGGGATGGACTACTGGATCCTGGGGCAGGTTCAGCCCCTATAGTCCTTCATTAAATAATAATTTTATTTGACCACATTCTCAACTGGTGTAGTTTTGTAGACTTATCCCCGCTGAAGGTCAACATGAGAGTTTTTGAAATAGAGTATAATAGCACGTCTTATTTCCAATAACCTAGTCATGTGCATCTTGTTTCATTCATTGTGCATCCTGGATCTGATCCTCAGCTGATGTAATTTGGGGTCGCTCTTTATTTTGGCCTTATTTGTCCAACATCTGACAGTAAGGCAGTTTGATTACAGGAGTTCTTTATCCCAGTCTTATCATCACTGCTTTAACCTATGGCACCTTTGGCTTGGTGGGATAAAGGGTGAAGGACAAGGAGGATCCCCAGTTCCCACTGAAAGTTAATAGGAGTTGGATACCTAATTACCCTTTGTGCCATTGAAAATCTCCCCCACATGAATTCCCATTTTCAGTTTGGCCTTATGCTGAATGGATCTCTCTTGACTTCCCCTTTCCCCACTTTATTCTTTGTCAGACAACAATTTTTCTACCATATTCGAGACACATAAAGACCAAACCTAATGAAGGCCAAAGAGTAAATGACGCATCTTCACTCCCCACTTAACTTGAGTAATGGGCTGCCACTGCTTATTTTGCAGATTTCTGAGTGGAACCTTAGGCTCAAAAAAGTTAAATGATCTTGAACAAAAGACTGCTAAGCTTGTCTTATCATTAGGTGGCAAGTAACCTACACAATATTAACCTTCTGAAGTTAACTATCCCCTCAAAATAGAATCTAAGCTAAGGTATAATTATAATCAGAGTTGTGGAGCCACTGTTCCACTGCAATAAAATTCCCAGTGGACTGACATTTTAACTCTATAATAATTGCAAATGGAAGATTTTATTCAGAATAACTGTGGTAGCAGATATTCCTTTAATAGCAGCAGAAAACAAAGATTTTGAACTAACAGGCAGGAAGAGCAGAGCTGAGGAGAGGCTGAAAGCTCTTTTGCAGGGAACCTGACACCACAGCTTTTGTGTGTTTCTGTAGAGACATCAAGTTTGCAGAATGATTTTTTTAAAAGAATCTATAAACAAATGCAAGAATCTATGGTAGAATTACTTGCTTTTAATTTGCTACATATGTCTATATAGAAATTTAAGTGCTTGTAATAAATACTGAATTGGCAGATATGAAGACAAAAATCCTCAACATGAAACAGGTGCCACAAAGCTGGTCCCAGGGGCAACCCCTCTCCTCCACAAAATGCCCTCCTTGTGTCTCTCAACTCTTGCCTAGAGAGATCACTTCCTGGTGTCTTAATCTCTGTGTTCACTGATGGGTACATTTTCAGTCAGAGGTCCAGCTTCACTATATGTAAGGAAATATGTTTATAAAACAGGCATCTACATTTTTGCATATGCTTCCTAATTTGCTGATGTAAATCCAAGTATTCATTGAACAACTGCCCTTCTAACTCCCTAACAGTGGGTATAGGCAGGTAGGTAGAAACTGTGAAACTATTCAGATTTGGCCAGTAACCAAACTGCAGGTGAAAACATACCAGCAAAAATGTCATTTACCCAGATTCAGATCACAAATGGTAATACCAGGCTGCAAACATAGGTGTTAAGTCATTCCACTGACTTAAATGCTCAATGATTTATCATTATGGCAATACAAGTTTGAGAAGGTGAAATCCAACTTCATAAAACAAAATTAGGGGGCTGCACTGTAGCACAATCCCATTTTCCATTTCAGTTTACAGGCTGGAGTATTAGCCCTGTATAGGACATAGGGAATATAGGGTGCCATCTGCATAGTTACTCCAGTGGTGCCATCCTCTGCTTCTCCATCTCATCCCCTTACATCAGTTCAATATTAACAGAAGGTACAAGAAGGCCTTCACTCCTACTTGTGGAGATGTGAACTAACCTTGCACACATGGGTGAATTTTACTACTCAAACTTGACATTTTTAATAAGATATCAAAGATATCCATTAGGACCTGTTGTGTTGGTGGCCCTCTAACATGGATCCCTTTTCCACTTGAACATAAAGAGCAGCAAACTCTTTCAAATCCACAGTAATAAATTTGTATTTCTTCTGAGTTACTTTTGAATTGATGAGATAGTGGTAAATGAGGATAAGATATTAGAAAAAGGAAACCGAGTGAGGGCATTCAAGCCATTTTCCTTTTTAGATTACATATACAAGTATCTGGTATAGTCACAGCACAACCCAGAGGAAATCTCCACTATTCTACACAGACCAAACTTTCTGCCTTTGAGGCCAACATGTCAAGCACCATTTATTTTTGGACTAAAGAGGGCTATCTGGGATGGTTTTAGGATCTCATCAGTACTGTTCCATAAACTACCAGAGGGATTGCTATTGAGCTATCTGTGATACATCCTAATCCTCCTTAAAAACTCATATTGCTTCCATCACTAAGTACTATATTTCAATTTAATCAAAAGATTAATAAAGTTACAATTTGTGGTTTTGCATGACCTTCTGAACAATTTATTTAGGCGCTGACAATGTTAGACATAATTCCTGGAAAGATGAAAATATAAGAGTTTAAAAATAATCTGTTAGGGCTGAAATGAACCAACACAGTCACTAATGTCCGAATAGTTGTGATGAGGATAACATTTCCACTGTCTCTTGACAAGGCATAAAGAAGCACTTTGTGGCAAAAACATCTAGGTTTCATAGATTTCAAAGCCAGTAGGAACCATTGTAATAATGTAGTCTGAGCTCTTATACAAATCAGCCATACAACTACCCCCAAATCATTCCTAGAATATATGTTTTATTATTATAGATACAATGAAATTTTCAAAAAAGTGTAAGTGCCTGAGGCACTTCTGAAATGTTACTTGTGGAGAATAATTCCTGATTGGGGGGGGAGGAGTCAAAATTATCCAGTCTGACTGTATACCAGAGGTGTTCAGCAATCACAAGTAATAGCTTAATCATGAGACTAATACATTATATGTTCTTTTTATTTGCTTTCTTGTTTTGAGTCTTTAAAGGTCACATTTTCATCACTTCTCTGCAACTATGAGGATTGGAATCTCTTTTAAATAATGAACACTAAGTTTTTTACAAAAATCACATGACTCCTGAAGATGGGACTTCAATAAAAATGCCAAAGATTGAGATGCATGAGAACTTGCCCTGAGTTAGGACTCATCTATTCAGATCAGTAAGAGCCTGAGCCTGTAAGGTGTTGAGCATTTTGATTTGTAAGTCATCAGTGCTTAAATTGGTCTGCGAAAAAGATGGGGAACTATCATGAATTCATAGAATGTAAGGTCAGAAGGGTTGAATATCATCATCTAGTCTGACCTCATGCACAACGCAGGCCCTAGAACCTTACCCACCCACTTTTGCAATAAGGCTCTAACCTGTGTCTAAATTATTAAAGTCCTCAAATCATGATTTAAAGACTGTAAGGTACATAGAATCCACCAGCAATTGAGTCTCGCCCTATGCGAAAAAGGAAGGTGAAAAAACCCCATCCTTTTGCCAATCTGCTTTGGGAGAAAATTCCTTCCCAATCACAATGTGGTGATCAGTTAAGTCCCAAGCATATGGGCAAGATTCAGTCAAACACCCAAGAAAAAATTCTCTGTAATAACTCAGAACCCATCCCATCAAGCATTCCATTGGCATATTTTCCACCAGGAGCCAAAGATCAGTAATTGTCAAACTAGGCTGTTCCTTTATGCCACCCCTTCTATGAATTTATCAAACTCAGTTTGGAAACTAGTTAGATTTTTGCCCCCACTGTTCCCTTTGGAAGACTATTCCAGAACTTGGCTCCTCTGATGGACAGAAACCTATTTCTAATTTCAAGTATAAACATCCTGACTGACAGTTTATATCCATTTGTTCTTGTGTCCATATTGACACTGAACTTAAATAATTCCTCCCTCTCCCTGGTATTTATCCCTCTGACATATTTTGGTTAGGCTAAATAAGCCAACCTCTTTAAGTCTCCTCTCATAAGACAAGTTTTCCATTCCTAGGATCATTCTAGTAGCCCTTCTCTGTACTTGTTCCAGTTTGAATTCATCTGTCTGAAACATTGGGGACCTGAATCAAACACAATATTCCTGAGGAGGTCTCAATAATCATGGAGCAGCAGCTTTGATAAAACTGTGTTTAATGTGTGCCCCCAAGCTCCAAGCTCTTGATTTTAATGATTGCTTAGGTTTATTTATTTATTTATTTATTTATTTTTAAGCTTTGGCTTTGGCCCTCCCCCACAATAATTTATGTCCTAGCATCAAGCAGCTCCGTGCCCTAAAACACTAATTATCAAGTCAGGTATAACTGAAGGAATAGGCAGTAGATCAGGTTAATTCATACAGGAACCAAGATATTTTAAATTAAGTATTAAGATTATTTAATAAAACCTTCATATTAAATGAGACATTCAAAAGTGACTAATGACTTTTGAGTGCCCTACTTGAAACTTAAAGAAACCCAATTTCCACTTAGAATGGGATCCACAAGGGGACTTAGGCATTGCAATACTGAGTGTCCCAACACCTAACTTTAAGTATCATAGGGTGCGTCTACACTGGTAAATTAAGTCGACATAAGCTTGTCTTAAGTTGACTTAATGTGCCCTGTGTCTACACTACATTTTGCTTAAGTCGACTTAAGCAGCTTGCTTAAGTCGACTTAAGGAAAATAAAGTCGACTTAAGGAAAATAAAGTCGACTTTATTAAACCACTTTTCTGGGGATTCTCTTGCCAAGCATTGCCTTCTCTGGTGGTGTCTCTGCTCATTATCTTTTTTTTATCTTGGTGCCTCTCTCACCCCCAGAAATGCAGTTACCTGTTCATGGCTTGGCCATTCAGCCAAGTCACTAATGCCATCCCTTCCAGATTAACTGTCTAGATGGCAGCTCCAATGTTCTGTGCTACTTCCCAAGGCTAGTGGGAAATACTAGACCCATAATCTGGCTTCTAGTACAGTGACCACATGATTTACAGCCAAGGTCTGTATAGTCTTCCTCCTTCTGCCCTTTCAATGGACTTCTACGTACTTATCTAGCTTTCCCCTAGTGAAAGAGTGAGTAGTGCAGAGTGTTGGATGTTGAACAAACAAACAGGTTGTCCCAAGGCGGATTGGGTCAAACATTACCCTTTATTGCCTGCTCGTTCCACCTCGAGTGAGCAAGCAGAAGCCATTTAACAACTCCTTTTATCCAAAGCAATATGGAGATACATACATGATTGACAGTGTTCTATGGACTCTTTTATGGTTACGTCAACATCTATTAAATGCATATTAATGATTATAGAGTGCGTATACTTAACCTGCTCGTGTTTATTGTTGACAGAGTTTGCATATGTTGCACAGATGCTTTACCTTCAAACTCATTATTTTCTGCACAAAACACTGGCCTCACATTTTTAAGGGGCTATGGTAACAGGGAGAGTAAGGTGGAGATAAGAGGTAATCCTACCCTCCTCATTAAAATCAAAGAGTAAAACAGTCCAGACCTCAATTCTTAGCCTAATGGCCAAAGAAAAACAGGAGAAAGAAAGATAACACACTTTAACTATGCTACTTTCAAGGATACATCAATATAAACATGCCCGAGAAGCGACTCTGTTACCATAGTGACCTGTGGCTCAAAACTGGCCTATTTTGTTAGCATTAAGTTTAGCTTCCCTACACAGAGGACTGGAGCTGCAGCTTTCCCAGGTGTGTGCCCTGACCATTTCGCTATAGAGTCTACACAGTGGAACAGCTTCAACTAGAGAGAGTGAGGGTGCCACACATCAAAATACCCATTTTGCCAGTGGTTACAGCACTCACCTGAGAGAAGGTGTGTGTGTGTGTGGGGGGGGGGAGCTCTTCAAATCCCTTTTCTCTCTTCAGCAGAGAGAACAGTGTTGAACTTGTGTCTCACATCTTTGGCTTTGTCTACGCTACAAAAAGTTAGGTTACACTGGCTTAAATCGACTTAATAAAGTCGACTTAGCCAGTAAGCCGACTTTAAACGAGGTTTTATAAAGTCGACTTAAAATTTCCTTAAGTCGTCTTAAGCAGCAGCTTAAGTTGACTTAAGGAAATTGTAGTGTAGACCCAGAGTAAATGAAGTCAACTTAAATAGGCTTAAGTCGACTTAATTTACAAGTGCAGTTATAAGCAGCACTACCTCTTACTAGATTTTGAATGGTCTGATGCAATAGGTAGCCTCTGAGTATGGCTACCAGCTTCTACTCTGCACACTCTGACTTAGGCAGTCAGTCAGTTTGCCCTAGTATGGAAAATGTTTTGGGACTTAGGCAAGAGATAGCCATCTAACTGCCTAGAGGGAGCTAGCAGTCCAAATTCCAGAAACAGCCTAGGAATTATTAATCTGAAAATTTAGGTGCCCAGTGAGTGTAAGCACATACTGGGCTTCACGGAAATTCTGTGCACTTCAGTGGAATCAAAACTGGGACTTAGATTCCAAGTCTCCAATTTAGGCATCTAAGTATCTTTGTGGATATGGACTTTATACTTTCTGAAAATCAAGTCCCTTTCAGATGTATCAGGTCGGGCATCCAAAACACTAGAGATCAAAAATCACCAGTCATCTGTGAAAACAGGGTTTATATACTTAAAGTTCATGGATGGACAATTGGTCAAAGGATAAGCTCTTACTACTAAGACGGTAAACTGCTACTACTGGAAAGCTAAACTCTTAATACTAAGCTGACTGAATGAATGCTACTTCAGTGTTGTCAACTCTAATGAGTCTCTCAATATTTGTCTATGAATTTTAGAATTGTGGAACTATGTAAGAATCTCAACTTTTCTTTAAAAAAGTTTCTAGACCTCATAGTTGCAGGAAAAAAAGTTTGGAAATATGACCTTTTAATATAATATACTTTAAAATAGTTCAGGGAACCATTACCAGATTCTATCTCATATGTAATGATTTAGTATACTATCACCCTTTCTTATTACTGTATAAATCATTACTCTTTCTAATGAGATTTTCAAATATGTGAAACTGATCATTTTGAATGAGATATCTGTAACCTACAGTAGCCATGCATTTCTGATCATTTCCTACAGCTGTCTTTCTTTCCTCAATGGAAGCATGTCAATATTTCTGTTAAGTAATTAAAACATTGTAATATTGTTGTATTTTATTAAAAGAGAAAATAAAATAATGCTGCTGAATTTTGCTGTGCAAATATTTCATAATTGTGCTGTTTTGATAATGACTCATCTTCATCTTTAGCTGATCACAGTTGAGAATAATTTATTTTCCTAATTGAACAGACTTTATTCCTGATAAAACTACATTAGTAAATTACACCAAGCACTTGAAATGTAGCCTTTGAATGTTGTAAATGACCTAACTCTCTAATTAGGTGAACTTAAAGTCTGAATTGACTTACTGTGTCAATCAGAATAAATATGTTGTCCTTAGACTCAAGTGTCTAGGTTAAATGCTTTTATTGAAGTGAATGCAAAACTATATTGGAAGCCATAGACTACATTTTGCTTTTTTTTTTTTTAAATGACCCTTCAACTTCATTTGAATTCAAGCTTTTGTTTTCATGACAGCTTTTTTTGTGTGGCAAACAATTTGGAAATGTGAGGAAAGTGGTGGACTGCTTGAGTTTGTAAGGGCAACTGTGAGAAAAGAGACTTCTTGAACTAAAGGATCAGGGTTAACAATCTAATATTCACTATAACTCTATATAAAACTGGTCATTATATGTTGTGTGATAAAGTGAGGCTAGATGGCTACCAGCGGGTAGTCTTATTTGGAAGATATGTGAGCCCCAGACTGTTAAAAGCCCTCTTCCCTGTGGAGTTAAGGCAGGACAATTGGAGACACCTGGACCCAATTAAGGGGCAGTGCCAGTTCTACAAAAGAAGCTTACCCCACTGGAAGGAGTGGGTTGTGAAGGAGAGGAGTTGGAGTAGAAAGGAAAGGAAGAGAACAACAACAAAACAAAGGAACCACCAGGAGGTTTGAGGCTTCTCTGGGGCTAGTGGGAGAGCCTTCCCCCTCACCTAGCTGGGAAGCTGTGGAGGGAGTGCAGGCCCAGCCCACTGGGGAAACCATCAGAAAGGGGACCCCACTGGGTTTAAGCCCAGGCCTCCCTGACAGAGGGAGAGGGACTCGAGCTGAGTTTACAGCAGGCCTCTACTGCTGGGAGATTCATCAGCTGCTGGGCAATTGACCCTCTGAGGAGAGTGCCTTGCCACAGTTGGTATATAGTTTGATTTATTGATGTTAGTATATTTCAGTTATTCTTAAATGTAAAATTTCTATAAATTTAGATGAAATTAATTGGTTTATATGTGGCAAGAATAAATAGAGATTTCCAGAGTTTAGGGTGCAACTTTATCATGATTTATGATGGGATAAATCATGCTTCAAAGTTGCAAAATGTGGTACAAATGCAATAAAAAATAAGGTATTGAAAAATTTAACAAATGGAATGGGTGGGTCACCAAAAATGTTCTTCCCCTGCTGTTTGCCATTTAGTCTAGGGCTTGCCCTGTCTGTAGCTCATTGGTTAGGATATTTAACCTGTGTTATGGTGAAATCATAATTTAAGTACCTCTTCCACCTGTAGAGAAGAAAGGATTTAAAGAAGAATCTGTTCCCTCTCAAGTGAGTGCTCTAACCATTGGGCTATGGATTATTCTGAAGTGATATCCCTCATTCTCTTTTTGAAGCTTTTGTACATTGGCTAGATAATTAAAGAATCACTGGAGCCAGAGTCCCTGGTCTTCAGCCTCTCAGGTGAGTCCTCTAAATATTGGGCTATGGAGACATTCTCACTCTGCATCAGTGATATTTTAAGATCTGGGTGTAAACACAAGAATGACCAGAGCCTGATGGTTAAAGAATTCATCTGGGAGATGGGAGACAGACTCCTGCTCCCCTGACACTTTAATTGTGTTTTTTTGTTTGTTTGTTTGTTTTTGTATCTAGGAGTGACTAAGGAAGTCCTGCATCAGAATATTAGTTTAGGCACCACAGAATTTAGCAGGATTTTTTTTCTATATCTTACTGGAGTCTAAAACTGGGATTTAAGCACCTTAGTTCTTTTGTGCATCCAGCTCTTCCCTAGCAATTACTGTCCCAATCTTTAATGTAATAAAGTGCCTTCCAATAAAGAAAGATAATACCTACAATATACAGTTTGATAACACAGCAAGTTTCACCCCATGACCTAAAAATAGGAACTGACCCAGCCCCCCTCCCCCCCGTCTTCTCTTGGTGTGTGTGTGTGTGTGTGTATATATGTATATATATATATATATATATCTATATACACACACACACATACCTGACATACTTTATTTTCCATTTCATACATCTGAAGTGGGCTTATACTCATGAAAGCTTAAGCAATAAATAAATTTTAGTCTTTAAAAGTACTACAGGACTTCTTGTTTCTTTTCCTTAAGGAATACATCAAGAATAACTTAGCACACTTTAGAGGACATATCCTACCGCAATGCCTAGAGCAGAATTTTTTTAAGAGAAGTGTGTTCCTGCATTTATCAGAATTCATGGATTTCTTTTTTTTTAATTTAAATAGCAGCTGGATTATGAAAGAAAGCATTTATTATATAAGGTGCATTTAGGGAGAGTAAAGCAAACATGACTGTATAATACTTACAAATACCCTCTTTACTAATCAGAGAGTAGAGAAGCACAATAACTCTTTGGTGTAAAGTACAGTAAGTCTGTAGACAATAATTTTCACTAAATAACCAAGACTCTTTACTTTGCTGTCTTTGTGGAAGAGAAAAAGGTACTTTTGTCTTTTCACATTTTCAGAAATGAGAGAGAAAAATAAACCCGCTTCTCTGAGGTCTCACCACAGAACTTTTTTCAACCTTTCTTCTTATCCACACCTCCCCTGCCACACTTAACTTGCTGTTTCAGTTGTTTTCAGTACAGAAGGATATGTGCTATTGGTAATAAAGGTACATTGTTCTATTCTATTGCTTGTACTGCATTGTATATGTATGAACACCTTACAGAGTTAAAAGCACAAAGGGATTTATGTTGGGGGATTTTCCTTGCCATTCTGTCTCCTTTTAAACTACTTTTGGAGCATGGGTCTACTCAGTGAATAACTTTCCAGTATCTTGAGTTTTGACAGTATTTTTCTAGCATACAAATACCAGCCAACAGTTTGAGTAGACTTGAAATTTCTTGAGCTTTCTATGTTCAGTAAGATCCACCCTAATTATACTAGTTTCCTTCAGCCAGTCACGTTACAGTGAAAATGTGTTGTTCTAATAAAGGTAATGATGACAAAATTAATGTACCTGGAAACCTAAAGTCAGTTGTATTAAGGAAAGTGGAAGAACAGGCAGATTCTTAATACCAATGGAATGAGTATTATAAAAAATAAAACCTAATCTAAGAGAATAAAGGATAGAAATAATAATAAGACATAAGATCTAATTTAAAGAAAATGGACAAGTAGTTTCACTATGCAGTGAACATATTTAGTTTAAACCATAGGATTTTTTTTTTCAGATAATGCAGCCAGTTGTGAATTTTAAAGAACTTTTGATAGAACAAAGGGTTTGTGTGCATTCAGGGTTACGTTGTCCAAAGCTTGTGTACATGCAACTAGCCATAAACGTGGTTATTCCAGGTTGCAAGTGGGAGATAAGCTAAGTTTGAAAGAGGGTAACTCAGCATCTGAGGACTGTGAGAATGTTTCCACAGGTGACGAAAGGGAAAAGGGGTTGTGGGTGTAGATAGATTCCTAGGCTATGTCTACACCAGCAATTTAGGTCAACTTAGGAAGGCTTAAGTTGACCTAAATTACTCCCTTTCTACATCAGACTTTCATTTAGTTGACTTAAGATATTCCTTAAATCGACTTAATAGGAACCACCTATTAGGTTGACTTAAGCCTTAAATTGACTCCATAAATTGACTTAAGGATGGTGTGGATGTGGAGTAACCCTTAAGTCAACTTTATTAAGTTGACGTAAGTGTGGTTAGGTTGACTTAACAAAGGGGACTAAATCGACTTAAAGTTGACTTAGTCCACTTTAAGTTGACTTTGACTTTAAGTCGACTTAAAGTTGACCTTATCAAGGCGACTTAGTTGTTCTAACTTTTTCTAGTGTACACATAGCCCTACTGACTACAAATATATCTTCAGTATAGCACAGAGATCACCAAGGTCAATTTAGGCAAAAGTTCATTGTGGTTTAGGCAAGTACAAGCTAAAATTTAGATGAAGTCTACCATTGGGCCATGACTATGCTTCAAAAAAGAGGAAGCAGCACTTTGGTATATTACTTGTTCATCAGTGCATTGTCCAAACTATAATTCCAGGATGTTTTCAGGCATGATTATCTGAGGCACCTAGGCTCTCTGTTGACTCAGCTGTTGTTCTCTCTCTTTCTCAGCAAAAGACCCTTTTCCTGTTTGGTGGCCAGCTTTTTCTCTGCCTCCGTGTGGAAGATTCTTTTATTTTTTTTTCCTCATTTCCTCCACCAGTACTTCTGTGACAATCCACAGCACTGACCTTGGCATCTATTAGCTCTCCTTCTAAGTAACATTTGTTCTATAGGTGGAACCCTTCCCACCATCTGGTTACCATGCAGAAACCAGGGCTTATAAACACCAACCTCTTTCAGATAGAGGATCTACCAGTATAGGAGAAGCTGGGATCCATAGAAATAGAACCTTCCCACTCTGCTGCAGCATTTTATCCTGGACAGAATTACTCATGAATGGATAAAAGCATATGTTAATACTGTATTAACATATAATAACATGATGGATATGGAAATGATTGAATGGTCACAAATGTTACTGGTGTATATATTTCCTATTTAAATCAGCTTTTGTACCAGGTAACTGGAGGCTAGCTAATGTGATACCTATTTGTAAATAAAAAAAATCCTGGAGACACCAGGAAATCCTTGACCTGCTGGCCATTTGGGGGTGGGGGAGATGAGGCAGTCACTTCCCAGTTACAGGGCAGCCAATGCAACGGCAGGGTTTATGCCTATATCTCGCAGGCCCTGGCTGCCAACAGCCACACCCAGCAAATCCAGGTCAAGACTAAGGACCTCTGCCAGGTCTATCAAAAGGCCCATGAGGAGATGATCTGGACAGGGGCAGCCCCCATCAACTGCCAGAATTACCAGCAGCTAGATGCCTTTCTGGGCCAGGACAGGGGCAGTCTGCTAGCCCACACTATTGACTCTGCCAAGCCTCCCTTCCTCTACATAACAAATATATCCTGCTGTTCTCAGGGTGCTAAGAAAGAGCTATGACACCCACCCATTTAACTTGAAGTTCAGGACCTCCCTCCTGTCACATTGCTTATGGAGAATATCAGCAGCAGCATGGACTCCCCTCTGTCTTCTTACTGTCTGACCTTCCTATGGTAGATTTTTGATTATGTGGTTATTTTCAGTCTTTCCATGGATATCAGTCAGACAGGACATAGTCTACTCTCCAATGGAATTCGCATAGTACCTTTCTCCCCTGTCACAGTCTGTGTTTATGAAAGTTAAACTAGACAGTTTTGGGCTCAGCCTCAGTAAGGGAGATTAAATAGCCACAGAAAACATATGCTAGTGCCAGTCACAATAGCCCTTGGTGAGCCACAGAAATATTTTATATTGAAGTTATATACATGCCCAGGATTGTTTCACTGGAAAAATAAGTGGCATTAAAAGTAGAAAAAACTCAGACTAAGTAACTCCAACTTTTGCTGAGGAGGAAGAGAAGAGAATGGGTTAAGATAGCATCTTGATCCCAATTCTAGTTAAAAGAATAAAAAGAAAAAAAACCACCCTTACACAAGGCATTGAGGGAGAAGATCAATACATAAGGATATATATATCTATATCTATATATCTATATATATATATATATATAAACAAATATAAAAAGAATAGAATAAGTATATGGAGGACAGCTAAGCAACAACAGCAACTAAAAGACATTAAAAAAAGGAAAGAGTAACACTGAACCTGGTCTACACCATGGCATGATTTTGGTGTCAATCGAAGGGAGATAAGCAAAGTGTTTAAAATAGCTTGCATATCTTCTTCTGATTGCCTACTTACCTCACTTCATTCAGTAGGCTGAGTCAGAGGCAAACCCTTCCCCCTGACTCAGCCATATGCTTCTTGCCATGGTGATCTTGCTGGATCAAATTCCTGATCAGCTGAGTGGGTCTTCACAGACTTGATCAGTCAATCAAGGAAATTGATCTGATGGCAGCAAATTGAAGCCAAGCCCTAAACTGAAAAGATGAAAGCACGGCAATATCTGCTAATTAAGGAAATGTGGTTTTCTTCTAAAGGTGAAAGCTAAAAAGTCCTTCTTTCATGCTATTATTTTACAGATGTCCTGTAAAAGGACATCTTTTAGAATATTCTGGGCAAGCTAATAGAATTTGGCAGACACTATGATTCTTGATAGTGCCTGCTGGCAATGTTCAGACACTCTGCTCAGGGAATGGGCCTGTAAAATTAGCCTCCTGACAGTCAGCAGTGCAAAGTAGTCAAAAGGCCACATCCTCCCAGCTGTTATCTCTATTGCTTGATGAGGAGGTTGGGAGATGTTGATGCCAATCACATATAAGGCAGATATTTAAGTAGTGAGGCTTAGCACTGCCTTTCAGCTCAAAAAAGTACGACCCTTTTAACACTGTAAGCAGCCAAGAGAGGAGAGAAAGAGAAGGAGATTGATTTTAGGGTAGATGTTCTCATGAAAGATTAATAAATCAGGAGTGAATGTTTTCATTCATTATGCACCCTTTGCAGTTGTAACTAAGCATCACAGACCATTACAGAGAGTGTCTCTCTGAAAAACAGCAGAACGGAGTATAAAGGAAAATTAAAATGCTACAAATAACTCAGCTACTTATTTTACGATTAGCATGCCTACTGTCCTACCATTGCATATCACCAAACGTAAATGTAAACATTCAAGTATTTTCATAGCCGGTGAGTCCAGATAAATTCCACATCCATTCCTGTTCCAAAATACAGGGCTACTTCTACAGCTCATCTTCAAAACGCTACCCCTCTGTGACTCGCATCGTACTAGCTTGGTCTGGCAGGAAATTGAACAGAATGACTTTCCACTGATCTTAGAAAGCCAAATTAATATATGCTTATAATGTTTGATTACAGAGGCTAAGCAATATTTAAGGTTGAATTTCCTTAGTGGAAGCAATCTATGTATTTATTGGACCCCAGAAGAGATCATTTATATTATTTATTTAATTTTCAAAATTGCCCTAAATTTATCCTAAAGAGTTCTATTACAATGTGTTTATGCATCCACTGACTACAAAATAGGCATTTGTGTAAGGAAAATGAGCTTTTATGACATTTGTTAGTTATCATTGTTTAATTTACCATGGTGTATATGTCACTTGTTTAACAAGACAGAGCCTTTATTTAAACCCTTAGGAGACAAAAAATGAAACACAAAACAGGTTTAAGATGGACCAGTTTAAAGTTTTCATGTCAAAAGCATTTAGGGTACATCTACATTTGCACTTTAGGTCGACCTTATGCTTAAGTCAACCTACAGAACACTGCATCCACATTGGGTGCTTATTAAGTCAACTTAAGCGCTTCCTTAAGTTACCTTAATAACACTAACTCTGAAGGTTGACTTAAGGTTTAAGTTGACCTTATTAAGTCGACTTAAAACCAGAATGGATGGGTATGTCTATACTACAGACTTTAAGTTGACTTAACAAAGTCAATTTAAGTCGACTTTAAGTATGGATGCTCCGTTAAGTCGACCTAACAAGGTCAACTTAAAGTCGACCTTGTTAAGTTGACTTAACGGAGCCTGTAGTGTAGACATAGCCTTAGAAACTTAATCTATAAAACTATGCACAGTTGGGCAATTTTGAAGGTTTCAGAAGAAAAGTCTGCACATTTCTGAATGAAAACAAGTGAAATCTTGAACTCAATGAAGTCAATGCCAAAAATACTTCCTTGTATTCAGTGGATGTAGAATTTCATTCATGGTGTTTGCTATAAACTTTCTTTCGTTCTTTATATTTTTTAGGATGAAGCAACATAACAGACCACAAGATGGAGCCAGAGACCCTAGACACCAGTTGTTTATTAATTGTCTGTTTTTTATTGAGAACTCATTTTCAAAGAGGTATGTGAGAATAAACTACAAATCCTGCATCTTAAGCTAGTGGTTAAAATAATTAGAAGTTGAAACTAGCTATTACTGTCTATGATTTAATCATAAGGGAGCTCATACATTTTAATCACAGAAATATTAAATGCACTTATTAGCCCATATTTTTTCTCTAAAGTTCATTGACAAATCAAAATGTAAATCCTCTGCATTTAGTTATTGTCTCTTTAAAAGAAAGCTATTGCTATTGCCATTGTTTCTAACATTTTTGCCCCATAGATGCTCCTGTATTCTCACATTCCTTTCCAGCATTAGCTCTCTCCTGGATATGCAAAAAAAACCAAAAAAACCCTGAAATGTACTTTGTTTACTCAGACTCAACTTCCTCCTTGCAACTAAAATTGTTTACAAGACCAAGAATAAAGAAATAGGAAATAAAAAGCTCATCTTATTCCACTGTGAAATTATTAATCTTTAATCCACTGAATTTGGGTTGATAGAGATTAGCACAGCAGTATAGAGAAACATAGTTTCTTATCGCTACCCCATGGTTCCCATATTTTAGGACAAATTAATCTGTAGCCCATGCTGTTGTGGGATCTTGAATAATCATTTTTATCACCAGACATTTCAGAGATAAAATGACTGATAGCATTTCAAGGTGATTATCTAACTCAATCAAAATGTATTTGCTGTATTAAGAAAAATATGTTATTCATGCAAGGGACTTTAGAAATTCAGATTGTGATCCCACTGATGTCAGTGGAAATTTGGCCACCAACTTCAGTGAAAGCATGATCGGAACATAATCAACTATACTGGAAATGACAATGATGACATCCTGTCATAATGTTTATCTTTGCAACAACTGCTGGAATGGTGTAAAGGGATCCTGCTTTCCAAAACAACAACCTTAGCTAATTAGTTGCAATAGAATCACAATTAATAATATCAGGGAGACTAACTCATTAACAATTGATATAAATGGCCTATTTTTAAAAAAATGAATAGCTGTCTAAAAACGAATTGTATATTCAAACTTTTCTGTGGACACTGCAAAACTGGCTTTTAAAAAGGTGTTTAATTTTTCTGTGCTTAAGTAAAGAAAGTGAGAGAGAGACAGCATGCCCAAGCAAGTACTATCAGGGAATAGAATGGAGAATTCTTCCTTTCTGTCACTGCCATTGCATACTTGCTCAGTGATGAATGATAGTGTCTCTCTTATCTCCTAGCTGCTTAGGAAAATCATGTGTAAGTGACAAACATCTTATAAACAATTACAAAAAATTCTTGTTCCGTGTCATTTCATCTCTGCTATTCCAATAATTTTTAAAAAATAAATCCTTCTTCATATTCCGTTTTCTAGACTCTCTCTATTTTCAAATTAGTTCAATAGAGAAATGTAAAATTAACAATAAAAATGATGAAAGGAACTGGAAATTTGCATGTCCCCTATGTTTTCTTTTTATTGTCTTTCTATGTAAAACTGACCTCTTGATTGATATAGCTTAAGAGCTGGGGAGTCTAAAAAAGAGAACATGTTGAAATATATCCAGTTGAAATAACCTGAACTAGAACATTCAAATTGCAGCCCTGCAAAAAGTGTTCAGGGCTGGCTTTTTAAAAAGGGAGCAACACAATGAAAGCAGAATCCTTGACACACAAATAAAAATGCTGCAACAAATAGTTGGAGAGAAAATAAAAGTGTCTTAATCCTAACCACAGTGGGTACCAATATAAGAACTTTGACTTGTAGCACTATCATTATGATTTTCCTGGAAAGGAGAAATTGTTGTGCCCTGTCATGGTATTCAGTCTTACTCCCTGATATTCCCTGAAGAAGAAGCCAGTGGATAATTTGATACAGTGTTCACAAGAATTGATAGGTTTGATGTGCCTTCATTTTTTAATTCTAAGACTAATCTTAGAAGCATGGGGAGTTCTTTTATTTATAAGCACCTGAACACTAGGATGTATATTCAAATCATACACTAACTATTAGAATCTCTTTGTTCTGTGAAACTGGGCTAGAGATAAAGACAGATGAGGCACTCCCACAAAACCATCATGTATTTCCTGTTCTAGATTAGACACAGAACTAATGATAGAAGAATGTCTGTCTGGTAATATTTTGGATAGATTTCCCACTTCCAGTGTCTAGTAGAGCAGAAAGTAAAAATGGAGTGTATCATTTAAAATACTTAACCAAAATTGGTTGGACCTAAAGGGTGACTAAAGATTGGTCAGTTCTTATTTTACCCAAAGATTTTCAGCTTGTTTTCAACTAATTGTAAATTATTAAAACTATTTCTCAGACTGCACCATACCAAGAACTGTCTGCTGTCAATTTTTTTATCTGTTTGTATTAGGTGCCTAAATGTGGACGTAGGAGTGTGACCAAACATTTTTCCCCCAAAATATCTAAAGCCATGGAATAAATGTAAAGGGAAATTGACAGAACAACCTCAGAAAGGGTTTAAATCCTGGCAGGCAGCAGCAGAAGATGCTACCTGTTACAAAGTAAGGACAAATTCCAAAGGGGTAGCCATGTTAGTCTATTGTAGAAAGACCACAGAGTCCTGTGGTACTTTTAAAGACTAACAGATTTATTTATCGCATGAGCTTTCGTGGGAGAAAATCCCACTTCGTCAGA
>ML685832.1:9966208-10000937 GCA_007922175.1 Pelusios castaneus
TCTGATCTTCAAAGCGTCTGACGAAGTGGGATTTTCTCCCACGAAAGCTCATGCGATAAATCTGTTAGTCTTTAAAAGTGCCACAGGACTCTGTTGTCAAAGTAAGGACAGTAATTAGGAACATTTTGTGTCATGCAAATAGGGTAGTTAGAGACAAAAGATAAGTATATGAGTGTATAGTGGATCACTTCAGCATATGAAAAAAAAGAGTCCTATGGCGATAAATAAATCTGTTAGTCTTTAGAAGTGCCACAGGACTCTGTTGTTTTTCTGCAATAGACTAACATGGCTACCCCTTTGGAATTCAACATATGAAGCAATTGATCAATGATTCCACTCTCAAGGCTACCCCTTTGAATCTTTTAAGGAATAACCCCCCATACACACACACTTCCCTTAACACTACTCCCTGTCAGAAGTCCACCTTAATAAACTTTATATTTCCCCACTCTACTGCTTATTAAGATCCCCTCTCGCCCTCCCTCCCCTCAGCAGAGGGAGCAGTAGGTCAGCAGAGGGAGAAGTAGGCATGTCTTCCCTGCTCCCCTCCCTTCCAATTTCTTCCAGGGGTGCATAGGGACTCTGCTGTGCTATGGACCCCAGATCAAGTCTTGGGAAGCCATAAGGTGGCCCTACTGAGAATAGAGAATCAGCCATGCTCGTGTCAAGCACAATCAAGGCCTAAGTGAATAACTAAAACTGATGGGAACCCATGCCCCCCACAACAGAGAAGAAAAGCTAGGGCTGAAGGGGGTTGATGCTTTGAGATTTGTCAAGCTTTCTTGACTGAAGCAACTGTCTGAGTGATTTACACCATGAAAACAAAGCAAATGGATTTTTTATTTGAAAAGAAAAGGGAAATTGTTTATCTTAGAGAAAATGTGTACTCCCCGCCCTTTTCCACACTTCCCCGCAGGCCTCACAAAACACTGCTCTGCAGTAAAGCAAATAGTACTTGTGAGCTAAAATACTTCTTTCATGAAATACATCTGGTAATTTAATGATCATTGACAAGATTCTGGGTTGCTTTCTTCTGAGAAAGTGTGTATATCTTAAAGTTCTTGTTCAGGGCCAGGTTTGGCTAAAAGCTGCAGCCCATGTGGAACGGCTGCATTGTACTAGAGCCTCTAGCTGAATTCTGACTCAGACAGAGCTCATGGGACCACAAGGAGCATCTGGTGGAAAAGCTAGTCTCACGTTTGTAAAGAGTGTATATAGTGCATGTTCTTCCCACCTTCCATTGTGACTGATCTCTGCTAGATTGTGTGTCATGGTTCTGTCTTTTCCTTACCCATTTTGTGATGGCTAATACCACTGGGGCACTAGTTTGGAGCACGCCCCCCCCCCCACCCTGAGAACAAAAGGACTACACTTTTCATGACATATTGGTGAAAGAGGAATCTCTTTGTTCCCATTGTTCATTGCCTGTCTACTTGTGCACCTGTGGAGAGCCAGCAACAAACAGACCCTCAGTTATTACTTGCACAACCCTCTCTTGGACATCAATTGTCCTTACCCATTCCTTATTCAAGTTAAACTCCTAAATATTCAAAGGACAGCTTTTCTTGAATAAAAGCATATGGACCTTGGGATTTGCACCTATGAGAAATAAAGTTGAATGCACTAGAGCAAAAAGCTGATTGAGAACTTCAGAATTTGCTTCATTGATTTCAGATACTTAGTTCAGTACTAACACAATCCACTCAAAAATACATTTTACAAAATAATAGTAGATCTATGAGGTTTTGACTGACGTCGACAAAAATCAGTCTCTGATGCCACAAATTAATTCTCTGAAATATAGAGATGTTCAGATTCAGTGTTTTCCTTCAGCCCATTTTACAGGTAGGAAAGAACCATAACAGGTCTGGGTTCAGAGTCCCTTAACATTCAGAGAGTTGCTTATATTCAAGGTTTAGTTTAGGCTGAGAATCAGCATCCTCAAAATGAAAGTGAAATATTTTAGTAAGTGGAGTCCATTTAGCTCTGCAGTCCATCTCTTTTATTTGTTACTTCACCTCTTTCTTCCATTGTTTTTCCTTCTACCCTCTCAAGAAAGGCTATGAAAGCTCAGCATAGCACAGCACAACTTCTTCACTGGTCTATAAGCAGCACTGCTGTGTAAATATATACAAAACGTTTATAACTAGTGGATAACATTTTTATTGTGTCTAGTGGCCAGGACATTGAATGGAATTGGGGTTCCATTCCTGGCTATGCCACTCACTTTCTGGATGACTTTAAGCACCTCCCTTCCCTCCCATTGTCTGTCTTGACTATTAAGACTGTAAAAGCTTTGAAGCACAGAAGGTCTCTCAGTATGTTTGTACAATGCATGACACAATGGAATACAACTGAGGTTGTGATCTACAGATACAACTATAGCATACATACTAATAATTATTTTGTAACTCAGCTATAGTTATCTTCATATGATAAAGAACACCTTTGGCAAAGCAAAATGACAATGAGGATATCTATTTTGAGAGTTGATCCGCTTCAGCTTTTTGATGTAAGGATTTCATATTCAGTTTGTGTAACTCGTTTTTTAAACATTCTCCCTTAAAGCATTCATTGGAACTGCTGCTTGCTCTCTGTAGGTGTTTTGTTGTGTAGTGCTGTCGGGCCTTTCTGACAGTGAGTAGGAGAAAGTAGATGAGACAGGAATTAAAAAAAAAAAGACAAGGCAGAGGAAGGATAAATAAGGGAAATGGACTGCAATTTGTAGAGCTCTGAAATTCCACATGTCTTGTGGAACATTTCCTGTCATGCAAGGTGAATTACACTGAACAATATTGAGTTCCTATTTTAAAAGTTATTTCCTTTCTGCAGGAAAGTTGGAATGGTAAAACACCAGAATTATATGTCCCAAAATGAACTCTGCTTCTGCTGACTAACTTTCTCACATTTCTCTCTTCCACATAGTAAAACTATGCTGATTTTTTTCCTACTTCATCAGGATTAAGCAACTACAGCTTTGATATCATTTTCATCTTACTCATTCTTTTTTGTTGAGCTCTGTCATCCTGGTTAGCGCAATGTAAAAGACAAGGAAAGAGGAAGAGTCAGTCCAAAGAGCTTATATTTTAAACTCAATAAACAAAAGAGTTCAGATACATATTAATTCCACAGGGGTAGCTGTGTTAGTCTAGTGCAGAAAAACAACAGAGTCCTGTGGTACTTTTAAAGACTAACAGATTTATTTATCGCATGAATTTTCATGGGAGAAAATCCCACTTCGTCAGACGCTTTGAAGATGGGAAACTTACAGAATGGGAGGAAATTAAATGCAGGGGAGTGTATGGCATACTGTTTCTGATATCCAGTTGAAGCCAGTCTCAAATTGCTGCAATTTTATTTGTAAAAAATATTTTAGATACTAGATTAATAAAAAGTATGCATAATTGCTTATGAGTGGAAGATGATCAAGATTTTAAGAAAGAATAGTAATTTGGGGTACCTCAGCTTTTGCATGCCAAATGGAGACATGTTAAAGGAACTTGATTTTCAGAGGATGGGTGCTCCACACTTCTTGAGAAACAGGACTATTTAAGATGTATTATGCTGGAAATCCAAAAAATCAGGGTAAGAAAAAAAAAGTTTTTGAAAGACCAGGCCTAGGTATACAAATACAGACATTGTTACAGTGACCTCACTATCCAACACTAGTGCCTAAATCCTATGGATCGGAGAAGCCTGATTTTGGTTTTGTTTATTCATTGGTTTGTTTTGTTTGACAGAAATGAGTTCCTGTCCCCAATTTTGGCCCAATATATCAACAGGTTCCTTTCTTATCTGAAATCTATTCAGCAATATTGCTTTCATATATGCCATCATTCCCATCAAACCTCAGTTTATTATTTGGATACATTGTTATTGTATATATACTTCATATACTAATTTATTTACATTCCAAAGGGGTAGCCGTGTTAGTCTATTGCAGAAAGACAACAGAGTCCTGTGGCACTTTTAAAGACTAACATATTTATTTATCGCATGAGCTTTCGTGGGAGAAAATCCCGAAAGCTCATGCGATAAATAATTTCTTCACCTTACTGTATTTTATGGCAATGAGTTGTATAGGCTATTTATGTATTTTGTTTTTTTAAAAAGAGTATTTCTTTTAATTCCTTTAAACTTGTTTCCTTTCAGTTTCGCTGGGTAGCTCCTCATTTTTTATATTTCAAGAGGGGAAATAGGAGTGCCCAATTCATCTTCTTTACACTTATTTGATATCCCTATTCTTTTGTTCCTTATTCATTTTCTATCTAAAATGAACAATATTAACCTTTTCAGGGGTTCTTTATATGGAAGCCCTGTAGTATTTTCATTAATATTTGTAATTGACCATGGAACTCCACTATTTATGGTCCACCCTTTATGAGATAACACTAATGCAAACTATAATATTTTGGATTAATACTGCAGAATGCCATAGTAAATTTGTAAGTGTTGTTCTTTTAAAAATAAAAGCATTATAGAAAATCTTAGACGCATTCTGGAAAGCTAGAAATCATGGCACACCCAATACTAATGAACTTTCTTAAAGAACATGCTTGAAATTCTTCACTGTCTATTAATAAAAAAGCATACTCTAGAAAGTACATGCAAGGTAGTATTAGTATGCAAAGTGGTTCTTCTTTTCTCAGGAAAGAGTATATCAATCATTTTGTTTAGACAATTTAAGAGTAATCAACTGGTGGCTGGCACATCAAAAAGCAGCTCCCCCCGCCCCCTTTAACGACAGATTGTAAACCCTTTAATTGCACAGATGAGCATTTATTCACACAGGGTAGCCCCATTGTAGTCAGCGAGATGAATCACTTGAGTAACTGCCTACCAATTTGAGTAACTTGCTCACCAATGTAAGCAAGAAGTTCATAATCTGCTCCAAGATTCAAAATTCTCATCTCCCCATGTATCAGGGTCTGGTCTGCAGTAAGACATTGCTTTATGGCTCCCTTTTTAGAGCAGCTTCAGGGCAAGTGTGGTAGAGAAAGTTACCATATCAACAGTAAATTTCTGAGAACACTCTTCAATCATCTGCACATATGAGCCAGCAGAAAAAACATATTTGATTAGATGTTTGAGAGATTTATGAGTAGTTTCATCCCCCTGCCTTTGTCAGTTGCTGCCTTGTCAGACAGTGTGCAAATTATAACAAATTAGAAATATTGCACGCAAAGCTATTCTCATGCAATGGGCTGGGGAGAGAAAGATAAAGGGATATATCCTGATTTCATTTACACTCATGTAAATTGGAAGCAACTCCATTGACTCCAGTAGGACTTGTTTACATGAGTAAAATAACAATGTCTGGCTTGCTTATGCTCCCACCTATGAATGCAATTCCTTAACATTTCTAATCCATTCATTGCAACTTCAGCTTTCAAAAATAATATATAGACCTTTCTTTAAAGCAGTGGCACTGAAAATTATATATAGGAAAACTTTATTGCCTTTAGAAAATAAATAATATTTTATATAATTATTGTGTAAAGGCATTGAGAATAAGATAGACTAGCAAGTGACACCTTTTATTGCTAAAATGCATTCATAAAATGACTTTTGTGGAAGGAAAGCAAAGTAATAATAGCTTTAATTTAAGAGACCTACAGTGATTTTTTCAATATTCTGCCAAGATAATAATAATATCCAGAAATTTATTCAAACATGTCTATGGAAGTTAGGCATAAAATTCCCATTGGCATTCAATGGGTATTTTGCCCAGTTCCTATAGTCTTCTTTGGAAATAGCAGCCATTATACATATTTCACAATAAGTATATATATGTAGAATAATGTGAGATCAGATGAATACAGAAAGTATGTGGAAAGTATATTTAACATAAGCCATATGAATCTTCATTAATGCTGGGGAACGAAGGGGGAAATTATCCTTTCTGGAATGACCACACCTCGCCTTTAAGTAGGAGGAAGGAGGCTGGTCAAATGAAGAAAAAAGCATTTATAGATAGAGGTGGGCAGAGAGGGAGAAGTCAAACAGCTGTAAAACAGGACAAAGGACAGTGTGGTGACACTGACTCATCCCCTGGGAACCAGATAGGCAGGAGGGCTATGTCTACACTGGCAAGTTAGTTCAAATTAAGGAGGCTTAATTCGAACTAACTAAAGCCATGGCTACACTAGGCTTTAGTTAGTTCAAATTAAGGGCTTCCTTAATTCGAACTAATAAGTTCGAATAGGGTAATCGAACTAAGGGTTAATTCGAACTAACTAGTTCGAATTAACCAATGTGGCCATGTTCATTCGAACTAATTTCTTTGTTCGAATTAACCGGCCATTGAAATGAATGGGGATCGCTAATTCGAACTAAGTAAGTGCTTGCTTAGTTTGAACTAACATTCCAGTATGGCCATGCTAGTTTGAATTAAGCTAATTCGAACTAACTAAAATTAGTTCGAATTAGTTAGTTCGAACTAACTAATTCAAACTAATTTTAGCAAGTGTAGACATAGCCAAGGATTTTAAAAGAGCAGCCCTGAGCATGAAGACTCCTTTTACATGAAGCAAGCAGAGGCAGCAACCCTTTAGGTGATGAAATACCAAGTTTGGTAGAGACTTGCTGTGAACATTGCACTACCAGCCCCTTTTTAAAGGGAACTGGGAAGAGTTTTTTCCCACTAGAAGATCAGCCTAAGTGGAGTGGGAGTTTTACTGTCTTCCCCACAATGACACCAGTTTCAGGGAGGGATTTATTGATGTCTGACATGAAGGGAGGTACATCACACTCATTACATAAGTGTGGCAGATGTCCAGTGCAGGTACTCTGTAGGGAAAGCATACAGTGACTACATACATAGCTTGAAAAAGAAAGTGTGCATTAAAGGAACAGAATGGGGAGGGGGAGATTTGGGGCGCCTATGAATAGTACAGCAGGAAGCCGACCCCTATTTCTTATAGCCTACATTTACCCTTCTGGGGGGAAATTCAGGGGTGGTAAGGTCCCAACAATGGGTTGACTGGGGGACCTGAATGGAAAATAGGGAAGCTGGTTGAAGCCCCCAGGTAACTGCTGAATGAACATGGAATTACTTACACTGTATACTTTTCTGGCCAGGTAGTTCCAAACATCTAATAAAGTTGCAGCCTGAGTAAAGTTTTAGAAAATGTCTTCTGTCCTTCTTTCAGTATAGCCAGGAAATTATTACAGTACAGTTTTCTCCAACATTGTTCAAGTGGTATCTCCCCCTGGCTAAGGATTAGAGGATGGACACCTTTGACCTTCTCCTACTCTATCTGCCTTCTACCCACATGCCAGCCCACTTGATACTGGCTCCGTATTTGTCTCTCTAAGCTATTGCTTTTTGCATTCTCACCTGTCTTCATCCCTGTGCATTTTTTTCCTTTGCACTTTGTTTGTTGTCCCATTCTGTGACTTCCTATCCCTAGCCCCATTCATGAGAAGTTGACTAAATGGAGTTGACTTGCAAGTCCAGTTGAAACTGTTGTGAATTTTGGGAGGCAAGAAATCAGTTACACTGTCTTTTATGGGTCATGCATGTGCCGAATTGGGTTGGAGCCCACAAAACCTTTTGCCTGAAGAAATTTGTTAATCTTTAAGGTGTTACAGGACTCTCATTATTTTTGCTGTACACGGACTAACATCGTTACCCCCTGGAAACTGTTTTTTAGTTAATCATGTCCCTTTCCTTCCCGAGAGCCTCTTTTATTCCACGTTCCCAAAAAAGTCTGTTATATTTTCTCTGTCTCTGTCTCTTGCTGGGGTTTATATTAATGCATTTAGTTGGTTTTATACTGGGTCATGCTACTTCTTAAGAGTGGTAACATTAATTATTTTCCCAAGGGACAGCACTCCTTATATTCCAGGTGGTTACCTTTGATGAAAGTGTAACCCATGTGCCTATGGAAAGTATCTGTTTAAGAGATCTGTTGAGGCTGGGTCACTGTTGTCAGACAGTTTTAACACCCAGAAGCTTCTGGAATGGAGTGTGGTAGCTTTGAACATGTTTCACAAAGTTTACTGTTGTTACAATGATCAATGGTTATAAACTGTCCATCAAGAAATTTAGGCTTGAAATTAGACGCAGGTTTCTAACCATTAGAGGAGTAAAGTTCTGGAATAGCCTTCCAAGGAGAGTTGTGGGGGCAAAACCCATAACTGCTTTCAAAACTGAGCTTGATAAATTTATGGAGGGGTTGGTATTATTACCCTATTTTGGAAATTGACTGATATTTGGCTACGTGTGGTGGATATACAAGTGGCCTAAGAAGGGAGAGTACATGGGGTGGGTTCTGAGTTATTACAGAGAATTGTTTCTTGGGTAACTGGCTGTTGAGACTTGTCCACGTGCTCAGGGTTTAACTGATCGCCATATTTGGGATCGGGAAGGAATTTTCCCCCAGGGCTGATTGGCCTGGGCTCTGGGGGTTTTTTGTCTTCCTGTAGCACAGGGCATGGTTCACCTCCCGGTGAATTCTCTGTATCTTAAAGTCCTTAAATCATGATTTAAGGAGGTAAATAACTCAGTCATAGGTTGGTGGCCTATTGCTGGAGTGGGTGGGTGAGGTCTTGAGGCCTGCATTTTGCAGGAGGTCAGACTAGATTATTGTACTGGTCCCTTCTGACCTTAAAGTTTATGAGTCTATGATCAAATGCACAGAGAGTAACAGCCATAGCAGTTGTAGTGAGAAGAGCCCATATGCTCAGTTTCTAACAGGGAGAAGCTGAGCCAGGAGTAGACAGCAAGATGTTTTTTTTCCCTACTCTGGAGCATTTTACAGCAGAGTTTCTTCATATACATATATATGTGACTGAGTGCTGGTTAATCAGTAAGCTGACTGGATGGTGCTAGTAGAGGTCAAAGACTCTGTATAGATTTCTGCTGAAGATTTCTAGAAACAAAGAAAAGGATAGCTACTTCTTTCAACTCAAGCATTTAGACTTGGTGAACAAGGACTATAATTGAGATGCAAGTGAAATCCACCTAAACTTTGGGAAGGCTTAAGTTTCATCTCACAGTTTTTCTGAGGGGACTGCTCTGTTTAAATTCATTTTGGAGTTTTGGGGGGTTTGTTTGTGTTTGTTTGTTTCTGTGTCATGGAAAAGAAAGCTGTGAAATGGTGAATGTGGATGTACAAAATAGCCACATCATGTTATAAATGTATAGTCATTTTTCTTTCATCATAAGATTTATAAAGTTAATACTTAATAAAGCTTATTACTTTTGTTTTTGTTAGCACTTGGGGAGGGTAACTCAGAACAATCTGTGCTGCGAATCCTTTGAAAATGGAATCCTGGGTCTCAAGCTGCTTCTCCATAGGATTTAGGATTTATTTCTCTTAAGGCTCTGCAGAAGAGCAATGAAATAAAGCCTGCTTGAAGGTTACAGAAGCATAAAATATTACAACAAAGATCCCTGGCTCTAACCACTGATGAGGAGAAGAGAAGTCTCTGAAAGTAAAAGACACCAGAGAGAAGACTTGCGCTATCTATCCTTTGAGGAAAGGTCTACATGAACTTGTCCTGAACTCCCTCTATTTCCATCAGCAAGGGGAAGAAAAAAAAATATTGCACACTGAGTAACATATATATGTTGAAATCAATGGTAAGATGATTGTGATTTATAATTTTGTTATTTAATACTCCCAATTGAAAGAATATATTTTCTAGAAGAAGTTCTAGTTACCAATGGAGGCGACCGTAAAAAAATATAATATCTGAAGAATGTCAGTTCATTTTTTTTAAATGTTGATTTGGAATCCAAATCTTGTCTTGTAATTATCCACACTAGTCTGTTTCTGTATTAATTTCACCTAGGCTAGGATTACCATCTGTTATATTACCTAAAATTAATTGAGTGGGGAGACCCTTCTGTTCCCAGGAAAATGTGTGTCATTGTGGGTACAGTTTCCCAGAGTATTTTCAGCATTTGTGTATGATAGCACAGCAAAGATTCCTGACAAAAATTTCAGAGTCCAGGAAGAGGTTTCCTCTAACATGCTTGTGTTCAGCTCAGAGTGGAGAGTTTGCATTCAGGAATACTCTGTCACAGTAGGGAGAGTAAGTAAGACTGGCAAGGAGCCTGGAATGGGGAAATACTATACATCATCTTAACTCTGTAGCCCAAGAGTAAAATCATTCAAAGAACTACCTCTTCTTCTTCCTTTTCCTTGTAATATATTGCACTAATACATTATGAAACTGATAGCACACAGGTAATGTAATCATGTAATACAAGCATCAGATCAACAAAACTCTAATGACATTTGACTCATGGCATTGTCCAGGGATAATGAAGTCGGGGTTGGGTTTTCTTTCTTTCTTTCTCTTTCTTTCTTTCTTTCTTTGAAGTCATATATTTCCTGATGCAGGTCTGATGCATTCCACTAAATCGGCTCTCTGGCATTATTTTTGGCACAATGGTGCTTGATTTGTAATTCAACCACACTAAGGTCCTGCCAACTGCAAAGCCACATTTCAGAGTCAAACTCAGATTAGCCCATGTGATAAGAAAGACATTAATAATGTGTGACTGGACTTGAAATAGTACTTTTGTTTTTTCTACATAGGAAAAAGGATGCCACTCCAGGATTTAAGTGGTACAATTTGTTGTTTAGGTAATATAGTGATAGCTTATAATAGCTCGTTTTCAATATAAAACAATGAGTTTTCAAGTTCATGTTAGAAGAAATAGCTTTCTAATTTCTGCTTCAGAGAAAAACCTCAAAACAATCTGTAATGCATTCAGTAAATACTGATGGTTCAGTAATAAAAATAAACCCTGGCACTCATTAAGGGCTAGATTCCAACGTTAGCTGCAGAAATGCATAAGACCATTCTGTTCTTCCAACCTCCCCAGTGCACTTGCACCATCTATGTAGACCTAACACTGAGGCTATCAAGGGTATTGAAATTTACATCTCCCACCTCTTGGAGCAAGTAGCCAGGTAGTGGCAAGGAATTTGCAGAGATCTAGCTCCATCCCTATCTCAACATGGCGGTCCCCAAGCCTAAGCTGACACAAAGGAGATAAAAGTAACGAAAGTACTATGGCACCTTAAAGACTAAGACATTTCTTTGGGCATAAGCTTTCATAGTCTACATCATGCATCTGATGAAGTGGGTTGCAGCCCACAAAAGCTTATGCCTAAAGAAATGTCTTAGTCTTTAAGGTGCCACAGGACTTTCATTGTTTTTGCTATATACAGACTAACACGGCAACCCCTCTGGAACAGAGGAGGTAGTAATTTGACATTCGCTTAGGCCATCAATAATTTCCCCCAGAGTAAAGAGGAAATTATGGCTCTGAATTTCTTCTCTGGGATGATTTTGTGGTGACACTATCAGGTGCAGCACAGGATTCTCAGCCCAAGAGAAATGGGCAACTAAGGTGACTTTAATTCCTTCTAATCTTAGGCTTCTCTGGAGTAATTTAGCTGTGGGCCCTAAGTTATAGCATCTTACTGGAGCTGCCTTATGGAACACTTCGCTACCCAGAATCTCTACATCATCCTACATTGCAGCCCTCCTCAAGTACATCCTCTGTACAGGGACTTACGGAGCGGTCATCGAACACAGGTTTACAGGTATCTTCTACCATGTCTTTGTGCTAATACAAGGGCTTTTAGAACTCATTGTCATTCTCTACTTGAAAGTCTCATCTGTAATCTGTAAGAATGAGTTTATAATGTATTTTCATCTCAGGCATACACTGTACCAATGAAAGACTTGTAATTACTGAGTTCAGAAACTTTACATTCAACTGAATAATTGCCTTGTTTTTATATTGAATGATGATTGCTTGATAGAAATCTGAAGTTTCTTGTTAGTCATGGAATTCTTGTACTTATGAGAAGTTGTACTAAAAGCCTAATGTAATTTAATGTTTAAAGCCTGGAAAGTAAATAAAACCCTTTAGTTGCTGGATATTCATTGGAACTAGTTTAAAGAATTAGCACACAGTTCTAGAATCAGTGCATTGTTTTTCATTAATGAGCTAAACTTGAGACATATTTTCACTAAGTAGTCACACAGAGAGAGAGAGAGAGAGAGAGAGAGAGAAAGATACCCTTAATATGGACTATTCCATTATCACATGCACTAATCAAATACTTCTCTTGAAGTCACTTCTTTATATGGACTGAACTCTGTTCATACACATTGCTTATTAGCTACTAGATAATCATTAGTGAAGAATTGTCACGCAGTCTGAAATAATAATACAATCATACAAGTTAGAGTCAAAATCTCACTGATGCTACCGTGATAGTTAAAGGAAACGGGCAGTTAATTTGGATAGTACTATTCATATCATGAAATTTGTTTTAACACCTTTGGCTATGTCTGCACTTACTAAAGTTAGTTGGAATTAGTTAATTCAAACTAACTAATTCGAACTAATTTTAGTTAGTTCAAATTAACTTAATTTAAACTAGCAAAATTTAGTTTGAACTAAGCAAGTGCCATTCATGACACTTGCTTAGTTCGAATTAGCGAATTGCATTGAGTTCAATGGGCCGGTTAGTTCAAACTTAGCAATTAGTTCTAACTAACATGGCCACGTTGGTTAATTCAAGCTAACTAACTAACTAACGAACTAGTTCAAATTAACCCTTAGTTCAAATAGCATATTCAAATTTATTAGTTCGAATTAAGGAAGCCCTTAATTTGAACTAATGAAAGCTAGTGTAGCCATGCCTTAAATTAGTTCAAATTAAGCTTCCTTAATTCGAACTAACTTGCCAGTGTAGACATAGCTTTTGAAATTTAGGTCTGGCATAACCAGAAAAAAATGTATATTAAAACACATTATATAATTGGTGACAAGTGTATTTTCTGAAATATCTAATGTTCCTGCCAATGTGAGGAGGGGTGAAGGTAATTATTGTTTTTTTATTATTTACTTGACCTCCTTTATATCCAGAAATGACATTTGGATGAACATCATTTATCTTATTCATTAGTCACTCTACCAGTGAAATGTTAATGCTCATACTCATCACAAATATCATCTTCTTCAACAAATGGACCACCTGATGATTATATGTGACTAAAGGTGCCAGAATCGAGCCTTGCCAAAGACAAGCAAATCTGAAAATGATTGGAAACAGCCTTATTTAATGTTAACGTCCTTAAAAAGTAATGCTTGAAAAAGGTGACATTAACAAAAAGCTTTGTCTAAAATGTATGGCACACTTCTACTTTGCAACTACAGGTCCCAAATCAAGATGGTACTTAAGAACATCTTTACATTTGGTTTTGAACTGAAGTTATTTACTGGATCTGGACCTAAAAAGGCTACTCTTGTGATTTAATTAAAAAAAAATATCTTACATAATTTTTACTCTGGATTTAGGTACCTATCATTAGGAACCTAGAGTTGAAAATTTTAACCTTAAGCCTTCACTGAAAACTCATGTGTGACATTTACAAACTAGATAAAATGTAGATTATGATCTTATTAGCTGTTGCCTTGCATCACATTTCATTGCAAACCAGCTTTTCAGGTGACAGAATGTAATAAAACATTTTATGGGAGTTACTGAGATACACCAGCTATAATAAAAAAGTGAAAAGTTGTTTTAAAACCTGAATGACTACATTGATTTAGCACAATGTTTGGATCAGCATTCTTTATTCTGATTTCAGTTGTAGTAACATTATGACATCAAATACCAAAAAAAAAAAAAAAAAAAAATTACAAATAATCCTGAACTTGAGCCCTGGAAGATAAGTGATGACTGTAGAAATAAACCATCACATTGTCATGTCATTCCTATCTTTATTCTTGTGCGTGCATGTTGTATATTTGTTAGGGACTGTGTATTTTTACACCTTTGCAGAATCAAACACATTGCTGGCACTTCATCATCCAAGGTGATTTTCAAATATTTTTATTTTAAAATGTGTTTATTTGAGATTAAATTTATATTTGAACACTTATAATGGATTTGTATATGGAGGGCTTTAAACTAAGTTTGAAAAGGACAGGTGACCAAAATCCACAGGTAAGTCAAAATCAGGGTGACCTGGGAGAAGGGTTGGAACTTGGGGTGATCCTCCCTTGACTTAACACCTGCCTGTGTGGATGCAGGCAGTCGACTTAAATTTCTAGTGTAGACTCTCTTAAATCAACTTAACAAGGTCAAATTTAAGTCGACTTAAGTTGACCTTGTTATGTCAACTTAAGAGAGTTGACATAGATATTCTAATACCTTATGATTCTACAATTTTATATTCAATTATTAAAAATAATTGCAACAGTTAGATTTGACAGAATGGATGTGTACAATTAATTCAAAAGGAGAAAGCTACTGTAATTTTTAGAGATACAATGCATACCAAATAAGAATATTTACTAATGGACAGTAGCAATATGGATGATGTGTTTACAGAAAGACAAGAAATATTAAGCCAAAATCTGGTCTCTCTTGTAGATGTTATATGCTCTATTGACAGTATATCTTTACATTTATTTTTTATATTGTTCCTGCAGCCCTTATGGTAAAAAAAAATTGTTACTAACTTTCTCCTCTTATTTTAGAATGAATTTAAGATAGCTCATCCCACTTGTGCTGTGTCATTTGCCAACTGTCCACATTGGAAATGCTGGATTAATTCATAGAAACCTATAGTGTTATAATTAACTTAAGGCATAGACTCTACATCTTAAGAACATTGAGTGAACTTCAAAAACTGAATGTCTTGATCCTGGCAGAAAATGCAGTGGGAGCTAGATCATAAAATCTCTTTATTTAATGATATTGTACTAACCCTTAAGAGAGGATTTTGTATATTTTAAGTTATCATATTTTAGGGTCAATTCTTTCAGGTTTTAAGTTCCTCTCTTCAATAATTGTTGATTTCAGTGGGAGTTTAGGGTGCTGAGCAACTTCCAAGGGGCATTCTGCACCTGACAAGATGTCTTTCATCTCTTAAAAGGAAATATAGCCAAAATCTATTATTTTCTAATGTAACTGGCCCAAAGAAGCTCTGGAGAAGCTTGAGAAAAAAATCTCCAACAGATGACCTTAAGTAAACATGATTTTATAAAAGATTTGTTACTTCACAGTTTCATTTTGCTCCTGGCACAAGGTAATGATGCTTATATCCCTGACATGAAGAAATGGGACTTGGGTTACTAAAACCAAATTCAGCTTTCTACAAATATAGATGTTCAATGAAACCCAACTGAATTCTTGTCTTTTCAGCTGTACTTCTGGCAACATCAGCTTAAGAGACACTAGTGGGGTGGGCACAGTATTAGAGAAAAGTGTTTAGAAAAAAAATCCTGGTTTTGCTTTTGTGGCAAGAAAAGTGTTTTGGTAACAGATGGAGGCTAAATTTTTTTATATATTGCATGTATTGTATGTTTACCAAAGCAGAATGTCATTGATCTAAAAGTGGAAGTGTGACAGATTCAGTGAGTTAAAAAAAACCTGTTAGTATATATGCATATATGAAAACTAAATCATAAATACTAGGTTTTAAAAGGAAAACTTAATTATATCATAGCATTTTAAAAGTACTTGAAAAACCAAATGGCAAATTCTCAGATCATTTTTTCCAACAAATAAAATTGTAAATATAACATTGAATTTAGTGACTAAACATTGTAATGAGATTTAGGTGTGAGATTGTACCTGCTGCTACAAAGTTTTTTAATGAATTGTTAATTACAGCAATAAACAGAGTAAAATTATGTCCTGTTTGGCATCACAGGTTATTTAAATATTAGTTTCTAAGGTTAAGTTGAAATAGTTTCAACAATTTGATTGTAAAAGTAATTTCAGTTGTGCTAGGCAACCAGGATGACAAAACATTCCCAAATGAACCCCACTGGATTATTTAGCTACAAATGTGATATATCTTTTCTTCATTAATTAAGCTTGTAAGCAAGTATTTTAAAATTCCCACTAGTTCAGTTAATCTCATCTCAGCGAACCAGAATTAAAACACTTGCAAGAGAATCAAGACTTGAACAAAGTGTAACAACCCATGTTTCACAATTGATTTTTCTCTCTTAATAGAAATTCCTTCTTGATAAGCATTAGTTTGAATTACACAATCAGAGGCAAGATTTCAAAATGTGCAAGAGATATGGGATGTACCATAATACAGACACTGTGCAATAGAAATAAATTTCTATTGTTCATCTTATATTGGGATTCCAAAATGCCAAATACTTTAGAACAGGTGTTGGCCACCTTTGCTGACCCCTATGCCTGAAACCCCCCCCAACCCTTCCTCAGTGCTGGTGGCCAAGTCGTCTCAGCTTACTGCCCCCACCCCATCCCCGCACAGCAGCTGGGTGAGGGAAGCTGAGGTGGCATAGGATTTGCTCCCTGCAGAAGGAATTATCACGTCCTACCTCCGAGAACATTGCTGATCTTGTCGGCTGGGGGCTGAAGTACCCCCAAGAGCAGTTCTGTTCTCAGCTGCACCTCGACACAGTCCCCAGCCTCCAAGAGCAGTGCCACTCCCAGGAGCAGGGGGTTGCTTAGATGCACCGCTGACAGCAACGCCACTCTTGGCAGCAGAGGCGGCACCACTCTTGGCCCCCTGGGCTGGCAGGAGTAGTGGCACTTTTGCAGCACCCCAGAGGGCGCCCCGTGCTACTCCAGACTGGCTACTGTACCACACTTGGCACACATGCCAGGGGGTGCTGACACCTAGTTTAGAAAAACATCTTAAACTCAAAAGTAAAATGGAAAATGTGACCCCAGATTAGTCTCTGGCAAAAGATCTGTTTACAATAACTAGTTTTATGTAACATATATAATAGTCTTATTTTTAATCTATCTATTTTAAGATTTTATATTACCACCTATTACTTCAATAATAAATTTGTAACACAGCTGAAGACAAGGAGACTTCACAGATGTGAAAACACTCTGGGTATGTCTACACTAGGAATTTAGGTTGACTTAAGGACCCTTAAGTCAACCTAAATTATTCCCTGTCTACACCAGACTTTCATTAAGTCGACTTAAGAAATTCCTTGTTGACTTAATGAAAGCTTAAGTTGACTTAATAAGAATCACCCATTGGGTCGACGTGTAATAACCCTTAAGTCGACTTTATTAAATTGACTTAACGGTGATTAGGTCGACTTAACAAAGCGGACTAAGTCGACTTAACTTTAAGTCGACTTAGTCCACTTTGTTAAGTTAACTTAATAAGGTCAACTTTAAGTTGACTTAAAGTCAATCTTATTAAGTCAACTTAACAAAGTCGATTTAACTTTTTCTAGTGTAGACATAGCCTCTGTGTTTTGCAGAAGTGGAAGTTACGCAACTTCTTAAAGGAAATGGGTGTCTAGGCAGCTTTTACCTGAATTACAGAAAGAGGAAAGGACCATGAAAGGTCACTGAGTCCAGTCCCCTGCACTCAGGGCAGGACCATGTAAGTACCATCTTAAACCACCCCTATAGTAAGTCAAGTGTTCCAGACCTTTAATGATTCTTGTTGCTCTTCTCTGGTCTTTCTCCAATTTTTCCACTTCTTTCCTGAAATGAGGTGCCCAGAACTGGACACAATATTCCATACTGAAGCCCAATCAGGGTGGAGTAGATCAGAAGAATTACTTCTCATCTCTTACTTACAATACTCCTGTTAATTAAATCCCAGAATGGTGTTTACGTTTTATGAAACAGTCTTACACCGTTCACTCATATGTAGTTTGTGGTCCACTATGACACCCAGATCTCTTTCCGCAGTACTCCTTCTTAGGCAGTCATTGCTGAATGTGTATGTGTGCAATGGATTGTTCTTTCCTAAGTGGAATATTTTGCATTTCTCTTTATTGAATTTTATTCTATTTACCTCAGACCATTTCACCAGATTTTCCAAATCATTTTGAAAGTACTTGCAACCCCTCCCAGCTTGGAATCATCAACAAATTTTATAAGTGCACTCTCCATGCCATCATCTAAATCACTGATGAAAATATTAAAGAGAACTAGATGCAGAACGGGTCCCTGCAGTACCCCACTCATTAAGCCCTTCTAGAATGACTGTGAACCATTGATAACTACTGTCTGGGGCTATGTCTACACTTAGAAACTTAGGTCGACTTTATTAAATCGACTTTAAGTTGACCGTATTAAGTCAACTTAAAGAGTCTACACAAGACTCTTAAGTCGACTTAAATATGACCGTATTAAGTTGACCTAGAGAATCCACTGTAGACTCTCTAAGTCGACTGGTTAGGTCAAGGGGAAGCGGAGGCTCCAGGCTATGGGGGCTTGTCCAGGAGAGAGCCAGCCCCATGCGGGGGAAGGGGGCTGGCTCTCCCCGAGACAGGCAAGCTGCTAGCGGCTCGTCCCAGGGAGAGATAGCCCTCCACGGGGCTGATTCTTCCTGAGACCAGCAAGCCGCCGCCGGCTCTCCTGACTCCCTTCTCTCTGAGACCACTCAGGTCCTGGGGACAAGGGAGCGCAGGGCTCTCTTCTGGCCAGGACAATGGGGTCCTGGGGAGAAGGGATCCCCACAGTCCCTTCTCTGGGACCGCGCTCCAGCTGACAGGGGAAACCCCGGGGATCCCCTGTCCGCTAGAGTGTGCTCCCTTCTTGCCCGGACCTCCTTAAGTCGACTTAATTTCTAAGTGTAGACACACCCTGGGAGTGGTTATCCAACCAGTTTTGCACTCATCTTATAGAAGCTGCATCTAGGTTGTACTTCCCTAGTTTATTACTGAGAAGGTGGGGCGAGACCATATCAAAAGCCTTACTAAAGTCTGGATATACCACATCTACCACTTCACCATTATCCACAAGGCTTGTTACCTCATCATACAAAGCTATCAGGTTGGTTTGACATGATTTGTTCTTGACAAATTCATGCTGACTATCACTTAACAACTTATTCTCTTTTAGGTGTTTGGTAATTGATTCCTTAAATATTTGCTCCATTATTTTTCCTGATACAGAGGTTAATCTGACTGGTCTATAATTTCGTGGGTTCTCTTTATTTTCCTTTTTATAGATGGGCACTATATTTGCTATTTTACAGTCCTTTTCCTGGTGAAGACTGAAACAAAGAAATCATTTATTTCCTTTGCCATTTCCACATTTTCTGTTATTTTCCCCCTCTGTTGAGAAATGGTGCTGTCTTTTGTCACCTTCTTATTTCTAATGTACTTGAAAAAGGTTTTCTTGTTACCCTTTATGCCTTCAGCTAGTTTGATCTCAGTTTGTGCCTTGGCCTTTCTGATTTTTCACCTACATAATTGTGTTCTTTGTTTATAGTCATCCTTTGTAATTTAACCTACTTTCCACTTTTTGTTGGACTCTTTCTTTTTAGATTATTGAAAATCTCCTGGTTAAGCCAGGGTGGTCTCTTGCCCTATTTCCCATCCTTCCTAGGCAGTGGAATAGTTTGCTCTTGTGCCCTTAATAATGTATCTTTGAAAAACTGCCAGCTGTCCAATGGTCCATCTAGTCTGCCTTTTGATACTTCAAAGAGATTGTCCAAAAAATGGCAATTCAAGTGATCTGTCCCCTGTTGCCCAGTCCCAGTATCTGACAGTCAGAAGCTCAGGGCCAGACAGAACATGAATTTGCATCCCTGGCCTTCTCAGCTAATAGCTGTTGGTAGACCTATTGTCTATGAATGTACCCAGTTATTTTTGAACCTCATAATAACATCTGTCAGTAAGTTCCACAAGTTGATTGTTCATTGTGTGAAGAAGTACATCCTTTTGTTTCTTATAAGCCTCCAGACTATTAATTTTATTGGGTGAACCTTGGTTCTTGTGTTATGTGAAGGGGTAAATAACACTTTCTTATTCACTTTCCCCATGCCATTCATGATTTCATACACTTTTATCACTCCCCGTCCCCTCCCCCCTCTTAATTGTTTCTTTTCAAGCTGAATAGTTCCAGTCTTTTAAAATAACCTCTCATATGGGAGTTCTTCCTTACCCTTAATTATATAGTGTCTGATGAAGTGGGTTGCAGTCCACGAAAGCTTATACCTGAAGAAATTTGTTAGTCTTTAAGGTGCCATGGGACTTTTGTTGTTTTTAATCATATGTTACATATATCTGAACCTCTTCCATTTCTAATGCATCTTTTTGGGGATGGGGCAACAAAAACTGCATGCACTACTCAAGGTGATGGCATTTCATGGATTTATATAGTGTCATTATGGTATTTACTGTCATATTATCTATCCCTTTCTTAGCGGTGCTTAACATTCTCTTTGCTTTTTCGACTGCTGCACATTGAGTGTATGTTTTCAAAGAACTATCCACAATTATTCCAGGATCTTTCTTCAGTGGTAACAGCTAATTTGGCCTCTTTCATTTTATAGGAATGGTTGGGATTATGTTTTCCAATGTTCCTTTCTTTGTTTCATCTGCTATTTTGTTGCTGAATCACCCAGTTTTTTTGTTTTTTTTTTAATTTCCAGCAGGGTAGCTGTGTTATTCTGTCTACAGCAAAAACAACGAGAGTCCTGGGGCACCTTATAGACTAAGAGATTTCTTCAGGCATAAGCTTTCATGTTTTTTTAGATCCCTTTGTAACTCTTTTCAGTTATTTCAATTAATTTTGTATCATCTTCAAAATTTGTTGTTTTACTAATTACCTGTTTCAAGATAATTTATTAATATGATGAATAGCACTAGTCACAGTACAGATCCTTAGTGAACACAGCTATTTACTTCTCTCCACTCAAAAACCCTGAATATTTATTCCTACCCTATATTTCCTGTCTTTTAACCATTTACTGATTCATGAGAGCAATTTCCCTTTTATCACGACTGCTTAGTTTGTTTAAATACCTTTGGGGATGAACCTTGTCAAAATATTTCTGAAAGTCCAACTACACTATATCCATTAGATGACAATGTCTCCATGCATGTTGATATGTCTAAAGAAGTCTAATAGATTGGTGTAGTATGATTTCCCATTTAGAAAAGTTGTGTTGACTCTTTCCCATAAATCATGTGCATCTATGTGTCTGATAATTCTATTCTTTACTATAGTTTCAACCAACTTGCCTGATACTAGACTTAAGCTTACTGACCTGTAATGCCAGGATCAACTCTGTAAAAAAATTTCACATTTGCTATTTAAATGATAGGTTCCATACCTTGCTTGTAGATCTGCAATTTCTTATTTCAATTCTTTCAGAACTCTTGGGTGTATATCATCTGGTCCTAGTAACATATCACTCTTAAAGGTATTAATTTGTCCCAAAACTTCCTCTACTAAGACTGCAATCTAGGACATTTTATCATATATATATAACCAAAAAGACTGGTTCATGTGAAGGAAACTCCTTCACCTCTTCTGCAATGAGGACCAATGCAATGAGTTCATTTAGCTTCTCCACAGAGGCCTTTTGTGCTCCTTCAGTACTCCTTCAGCACCTTCATCATCCAGTGGCCCCACTGATTGTTTGGCAGGCTTCCTGCTTCTGACATACTTAACATTTTTTTGATGCTAGTTTTTGAGTCTTTTGCTAGCTGGTCTTCAAATTATTTTTCAACCTGCCTAAGTATACTTTTACACTTGACCTGCTAGAGTCCTTTTATTTTTTTCAGTAGGATTTGATTTCCAATTTTTAATGGACGCCTTTTTGCCTCGGTGTCTTTTACTAGTTGTTTTGCCATGGTGGCATTTTGGGAGCATTGTCTTATGATTTATTAATTTGGAATATACATTTAATTATATTTTGTTTGTTTTTTTAAATCCATGCAGCTTGCTAGCATTTCACTCTTGTGACTGTTGTTTTAGTTTCCATTTAACTAGCTGAGTAGTTCCCTTTTTTTAAGTTAAGCATGACTGGCATGGGCTTTTTTTGGTATTTTTGCTCCCACCAAGATGTTTATATTTAATTGTATTATGGTCTCTATTACTGAAAGGTTCAGCTAAATTTACCTCTTGGACCAGATCTTGCACTCCATGGAGAAGTAAATCAGACTTTGTCTTTTCCCTTGTGGACTGAAGGAACAGCTGCTCCAAGAAACAGTCATTAATGGTGTCTAGTAATTCAATCTTTTCATCCTCCCCTGAGGTAACATGTACCCAGTCAATAAGGGGATAGTTGAAATTCACCATTATTATTGAGTTTTCTATTTATAGAACCTTTTTAGTCTCCATAAGCATTTCATAATCATCATCATCATCTTCCTGGTCAGGGGGTCAGTAGTGTATTACTACTGCTATACTGTTATTATTCAAGCATGGAGGTTCCAAACAGAGATTCAATGGTAGAGTTTGATTCATTTAAGATTTTTACTTTATTTGACTGTATAATTTCTTTCACAGAGTGCCACTCCTGTACCAGCATGATGTACTCTGCCATTCTTATATATTTGTACTACAGTATTGCCTTATCCAATTGATTATCATTGTTCCACCAAGTTTCTATTATATCAATATCCCTGTTTAATATTAGGCACTCAAGTTCATCCATTTTACACTTCTGGCATTTACACTTCTGGAATTTGAATATAATCTCTTATAAAACTGGTCATTTTTAGTTGTCTATCTTCATGTAATATAATTGAATGGGGCTCTTTTCACTAGTCTTTTTCTCATCAGTTCCTACAGATACTCTATCAACTTCTATCCTCTCCTCTTTACTAGGATATAGAGAATCCCTGTTAATAGATCATCCCTTATGGGATGTGTGTATTTGAACAGTGTGCTCCTCAACACCTGTTGGCTCTCCCCCAGCCCTTAGTTGAAAAACTCCACCAGAATCTCTTTAATTTTACATACCAGCAATCTGGTTCCATTTTGGTTTAGGTAGAGCCCATCCTTCTTGTATAGACTCCTCCTTTCCCAAAAAGTTCCACAGTTCCTAATAAACCTAAAACTCTCTTCCCTACACTGAGATCTTGCTGTTCTGCCTGTCCTGTGCATGGAACTGGATGCATCTCAGAGAATTCTACCGGGGGGTTCCTGGACTTTAATATCTAATATCTTAGGCTATATCTACACTAGGGAATTAAGGTTGACTTTAATAAGTCGACTTAAAGGGGCCCTTACTAAGTCGACTTAGAGAGTCCACACTGGACTCTCTAAGTCGACTTGTTTGTTCCAGGGAGAGCCAGCCCCGCAAACCCCTGAGCGGTCCGGGGGAGAAGGGAATGAGGACCTCCCTTCTGCCCCGGACCACTTGGCTCCCTTCTGCTCGGGACTTCCCACGTCCCGGACAGAAGGGAATCCTCCTAGCCTGGACCACTGGGGTCCCGGGGACAAGCTGCTTAAGTCGACTTAAGGAAACTGTAGTTTAGACGCAGGGTAAATTAAGTCGACTTAAGCAAGCTTAAGCTTGCTTAAGTCAACTTAATTTACCAGTGTAGACGCAGCCTTACCTAGTAGCCAAAACTTGGTCTTCAGGATCTCTTTCCTACTTTTCCCTATGTTTTTGGTATTTATCTGTATTTCCACTGATCAAATACTACATTACAATATCTGTCTCTTCCTGATAATTGGTATTCCCTCCCCCAGTGAGGTATCCTCAGTGCAAGAGTATACCATCACAATATCTGAAAGGACGGTTTAACTATGGGATTGTTTGCCACAGCTCCTCTTTGAAGTTCTAATCTCACAAGACTTTCATCCTCCTCAACAGCAAAGAGGCTTTCAGACTGGAAGTGTCCCAGAAACTCTCATCTATGTCCTTCTCTGTTTCTCAGTTTCTCCAGTTCAGCCATTCTGTTCTCCAGAGTCCACAGCCTCAGATAGCCATGAGGTCCTTATAGCAAATACATAGTTATGCCATCTGCCACAAAGCAGATAATCACTCATGTTGCATGCAACAAACAAACAAGCTAGCAAGCAACAAACTCACCCAAGAATCACTCCTCCTTCACTTGGAGAACTCCCTCACAAAACTCCCGTTTGTTGCTCCTATTCACTATTTCACATTTTATTTTTTGTTATTATTATTCATTTTGTTTCCTTTTGTATGTAGAACCAGAGAGAGCAAAATGAAGCAAACCTACTAAAATACAATAAGAAAAGCTCTTTTACTCTATTTCCAACCCATCTGGCACCAGGAGGAAAATCTGCTCGCATAAGCTTTCTAGACCCCATTTTTGAAGACCTAAGGGATTCAAAGTTCAGATAATCCTTCGAAGATTTGTTTACTTATCTGAATTGAACCAAACTTCTGAACCCTTTAAAGTTTTCCCATTACTAATTGCTATTACTTTTGTGTTCCCATATTTTATATCCACATGCAAACTAAGGGCCTTGCACCTCTCGACCTGCTCCTCGCAAAGGCTGAATCTATACTTACAAATTGTCGACTTAAGCTCACCCTACAGCTTCAGGTCAGCCAGAAAATTCAGCACTGGCTTGGGGGGAGGAAGAAATACATAGGGGGAAGTAGTAGGTGGTCCACCTTCCAGCTGCACTGCACTGCACTGCTCTTCCTCTCCTGCCTTGCCCCACTTCTCCTCTTCCTTGTGTCAGGACAGGGATGACACTCCCTGTCACCCCAGCAACCCCCCCGTCCTTCTACTCTCCCATGCCCTGCCCCTTTCCTCTGCCAGTCAGAGGATGGATATTATTTGAGAATTATCTTCAGATATGAAAAAAGCAAGATTCAGCTTTTACAGAATCAAATTGAGTTTGTAAACAGGTGTTTATTTTTGACTGTTTAAATTCACTCCACCTATGGCAAATTGTTTTATGTATGTAAAGCTGCTTCCACAGACCCATGCAGCTGTAACGAAGGGTGTGTGTGTGTGTTTGGGGCAGGGGGGGGGGGGAGTTAGACTTTCCCAGGGGAAGCTTTACCAACCACCTAGGATCCCACCCTATAGACTCATAGACTTTAAGGTCAGAAGGGACCAGTACGATCATCTAGTCTGACCTCCTGCAAAATGCAGGCCTCAAGACCTCACCCACCCACTCCTGCAATAGGCCACCAACCTATGACTGAGTTATTTACCTCCTTAAATCATGATTTAAGGACTTTAAGATACAGAGAATTCACCGGTAGGTGAACCATGCCCTGTGCTACAGAGGAAGGCGAAAAAGGGCATCATTTACCTTCTCATAGCCCCTGACCTAAAGGCCACATAGACAGCATAGTCTTCACCTGCCAGGTATGGTGCCAGTGATAGGCCCAGGTAGCCCAGCCAGCACTATTCACTCAATTAGGGCTCCAGGGGCAGGTGGCTGAATGAGCCTGGTTTCTTCCTTCACATATTTGAACACTTATCAAGTTCCTCTTCAATATATTTTTCCCTCAAGACTAAGCATATCAAGGGTTTTTTGTTTTTTTAAAAACTTTTCCTCAAAGGTGAGATTTTCTAAAACCTTTTATCATTTTTGTTACTTTCTTCTGGATTCTCTCCAATTTCTTCACATCTTTCCCAAAGGGTGGTGCCTAGAATTAAACACCACATTCTACATGAGGCCTCACCAGTGCTGAATAGAGCAACATAATTACATAAATATAACACTCCTGTTAATATACCCCAAAATAATATTAGCCCTTTTTTTTGGAGTTGACTCACATTTTTTACTCATATTCAATTTGTGATCCACAGTAGCCCTTCCCCCTGCATCCTTCTCAGCAATATTATAATTTAGCCAATAATCTCTTACTACTGTTGCTTGCAAATTGCTGGTGTCTGTAATGTGTTGTTCAGCCAACACTAGCCTAGAATGGGTTGATAAAGCTGAAAAAAGACCATGAAATGGATAGGCCATAGCTGGGGGGAATTAGGTAGCCTAAGTAACCCCTGAATGATGATGCAATCCAACAGAGAGGGAACAGGCCAGGTGTATATAAAGCCAGAAAGCTGATAATAGAAGGAGGGTCCTCTGAGAGCAACAGCCTGCCTGCTTTGGGATGTTAGAAAGGGACAGAAGAAACCTCCAGGGATTCACACGTTGAGAGAAGAGTTTATTAAGAACGATGGTGAAGAGAGTCTCAGGGATACAATGACAAGAGGGGAACTGTAGACTTTAGCTAATGATTTGAGAATAGCTGGGTTGGAATCCAGAGTAAATAGCCAGTCAGAGCAACCTAACCATGGTCTGAGCCAGTTGTACAGTTAAGGCAAGGAAGAAGATTGTCATGTGGAATGAGAGGCTTTGGTAATCTCTGAAAGGGATTTATAGAGTGATCTGTCTGGAGGGTCAACCCATGAAGAAAGAGTGTCCTGAGTTGCAGAGAGGAAGAGAGAGGCGACAGGGTGCATGATCAATCAACAAAATGGGATGTTGGACCTGGAAATATTTAACTTCCAGAATAGCCAGGAGGTGGCACCGTAGTGGGGAGTAAACCATGTGGCACTGATTTATTTTTTTCTCCTGAGTAAAGTGTTTTGTACTTGTGCCTATTGAATTTCATCTTGTTGATTTCAAACTAAATTTTCTTACTGGAAACAAATCATTTACTCAATATAATCACATGTTCTAGTTGACATTTCACTTGTAACAATATATAAATATACTTATATGAGCAAAAAGAGAATCTTGCTTTATAATCATTAATATTAAATTACTTTAAGGGCAAGCAACTACTGAACACACAAATACATTTATTGATTATGTGCATACTATAATCAAAACAAATCACTGAACTGATGGATTGTCATCCAAAATACTTTGAGGTAAATATGAATTCACAAACTTCAGTGGATTTTGGATCAGATCCTTTGATGGAAAATTCAAGAGCTGACTTTGACCAGCCAAAACATTTTTTTTTCTTTCCTGAAATGAGAGTCTTTATGTACGTGACAACATTGCTGCCTGATAATAGCACTGATGCAATTCTGGGATTGGCATCAACTTAATTTGAAAAAAAAATGATTGCTTTCTCTAATCTCCATTTAGAGTAGTGTTTCTGTATTGATTACTTTGTTGCTTAATAACAAACTCAACACTTAGACTGTAAAATGGATAGTCAGTTGATTTTTAGATAAGTATCACACCATGTTATCTTTCATTTCCTTATTCCACAGTACCATGAGTAGACATTTATAAAAATTATCATTTGCATTGACTGTCATCATTGTAGATAGTCAATTATATTCTGTGGCACACTTTTCTCTGATAACTCTCCTTGCTATATAAAGAACACATTTGTGGCAGTTTTAGAAAATGGAAACCAACAGATCAGTTGACAAGTATCAACTTGCTAAAACAAGATAAAGTTTATACACCCAGAATGATGGTAATAGTCCAGACCTGTTACACCAAAAGGTTCCACTCTAAGGCTGCGTCTACACTGGTAAATTAAGTTGACTTAAGCGGCCCTGCATCTACACTACACTTTGCATAAGTCGACTTAAGCAAAATAAAGTTGACTTAATGAAAATTAAGTCGACTTTATTAAACCACCTTTCTACTCGACCTAAGGCTTAATTCAACTTTTTAAAGTCAAATTAAGCCAGTGTAGCCCTGGGGTAGCCCTAAGTCAACTTAGGGATACCCCAGGACTACACCAATGCCCTCCCTGCCGGGGGGGACACAGGGGGAGCCTGGCATGCCCCCCAAAGGGCAGGGCATATGGGCAGCGTGTGACGCTGTCTGGATTTAGGGAAGCATTTATGATATTATTTTCAATGGATATCTCATAAATGCTATAATCCATAGGAGCTATGTCATGTTTAGTATCAATAGAAAGGTAGTAATTTGCTGGGAATGATTATATAGTTTATGTCTAGGAATTCTATTTCGATTAGATGTTAGAATTTGATGTTATATCCATGCTTTAAGTTATGTTAAAACCATTGTGTCCTTAATGTTTAGGAATGTGCCAGGACAATGTCCCAGGGAGTTACCTGATGAGCCATTAGGACACAATGGTTGTATTCCTTATTTCTTTAATGGCTCATCAGGTAACTCCCTGGGACCATTGTCCTGGCACATTCCTAACATTAAGGACACAATAGTTTTAACATAAGTTAAAGCACAGGTGTCAAACTTAAGGCCCGCGGGCCACATCCAGCCCACCAAGGGCTCTTATCCGGCCCGCAGAGCCCTGCACAGCTCTCCCACGCCAAAAGTGACAGGCACCGGTAAAGTGCCTGCAATTTTACTTTTTGTCAGCAGAGGGTGCGCCTCCACTATAGAAATACATTGGAGGTGCGCCCTCTGGTGGCGAAAAGTAAAATCTGCAGGCGCCTTTACCGGCAGCTTGCAGATTCCGGGGGCTGTGAGCAGTGGTTTTTTTCAGCAGGGTGGGGCGTGGGGGGTTCCCTAGCTGGGCACCTTACTTTGAGGCTGGGTACCTAGCAGGGCAAAAATTTTGTTGATACCTGGTCAGGGCCTTTTAAAATCTGCCACCCTGCACACCCAGGCAGTGGCCCAGGGCAGGGAACGGCCTGGCCAGAGAACTGACTCCAGGGGTTGGATTGAGCCCCTTTGAGCCAGGTAAGTGGGGGAGAGGGGGCTGGGGAGCCAGCTCCATGGAGCGGAGGGGCTGGAGAAGGGGTTAGGGAACTGGCACAGGAACAGGGAAGGGAACGGGCAGTGCAGCAAAGGGGAAGAGGTTGGGGAGCCCGTGCAGGAAAGGGGAGCCCACAGGGCAGGGGAAAGGGAAGGTGTCAGAGAACCTGCGGGTTTGGAGAAGGGAAAGAGGAGCCCACGCTGTCCCAAGCGCAGCAGGGGAAGAAGTCAGGGACCCCAGGTGGTACTGTGCTGGTAAGGGGTCAGGAAGTCTACCTGGACATACCTCGGCCCCTGGATGGTCCAGATTTCCAGTGTGGCCCCCGACACTGAATGAGTTTGACACCCCTGAGTTAAAGTATGGATATAACATCAAATTTTAACTTCTAATCGCAATAGAATTCCTAGACATAAACTATATAATCATTCCCAGCAAATTACTACCTTTCTATTGATACCAAACATGACATAGTTCCTATGGATTATAGAGGATTTATGAGATATCCATTGAAAATAATATCATAAATGCTTCCTAAATCCAGACAGCGTCACACCCTGCCCACATGCCCTGCCAGGATCCGTGTCCCCCTTTGCCTCATTGCACACAAGGGGTGCCCCCCCACCACCGTGGACCTACCCAAGGTCCCCCTAGCCCCACAAAGTCAACCTAGAGCATCCAGTGCGGACGCTCTTGGTCAACTTTGTAAGTTCCCCTTTAAGTCGACTTTAATTTTAAGTGTAGACACACTAAGTCGATTTAACTAAGTTAACTTAGTTAAAGTCGACTTAAAAGTGTAAGTGTAGACATAGCCTAAGGAATATATTTGTTTGTTTATTTAAGAACTTGATTGTATAGTGTTTAATAGACTTCAGAGGCTGGTCAAAGGAGCTGAGTATCAGGAACAAATAAATGAAAAAATAGTTAATTTAAGTAAGATGAGATTTCTTAATTGTACAAAATCTTCTGTTGTGTTCAAATGTTAAAGAACCTGAGTATATTGCATCTGTTACTATTTATTGTACCTCTTTTTATTTTTACTTTAGCTAATGTCCATCTTGCAGTAAGCACTGTAGAACCTCAATAGCAGATACATTCATATGATTATTTTACTATGTTATTATAGAGTATGCTACATTCATAATTATTTACCCAGAAAAAAAGGATACTTTTTATGCTGTGTGGGTCAGACCTTAAGCATGTTAATAGCAATATACATCAAGTGGATCCTAGTGATGACACATAAAAGAAAATATAAAAGACAAATTGAACAGTAAAAATGTACTCTATAGTGTACAATATAAATAGCAAATTATTTTTTTTCAGAAATTTAGCCTCCCTTCTCAAATTTACTTGTTTGAATTTGTTCAGCATGTTTGGTTTTTTGTTATGACTTGATCAGTTTTCTCTGAACATTCAATATATTCATTATGTTATTAAATATAATGATAATCAGTATTTTCAATTAAGGCCATGTTATTCATTAACTCAAAATGCCATATTGTACAATTTGTTTTCTCAGTTGGCCAAGTGAGATTTCACTCTGAATGAATGCATGTATCCATTTTTAAGATTCTAGCTTCTTGAAAACATGGAATGCATTCTGTCACTTGAACTGAACATGGGTAAGTCAAATTTCAAATATGATTTCTTTCAATAGTTAAAAGCACATAATGATTAATTGTACCAAATGATGAGTTTCTAAATCTTGAAATTCTAGCCCAGAGGAAACAAAGTAAATTAGCTGTTTCAATCTCAGCAGTAATCAGTAAACAGTCCTGTTAAAAATACTATGTAACCTGTAATACATGTCATACTTCTGCTTAATGCATATGATTAGTCTACAGGAGAGAAGACTGAGGGGAGATTTGATAGCAACCTTCAACTACTTGAAGGGGTGCTCCAAAGAAGAGGGAGGTAGGCTGTTCTCGATGGTAACAGAGGACAGAACAAGGAGCAATGATTTCAAATTACAGCTGGGGAGGTCAAGGTTGGATATTAGGAAAAACTTTCTCACTAGGAGGGTGGTGAAGCATTGGAATGGGCTACCTAGAGAAGTGGTAGAATCTCCATCTTTGGAGATTTTTAAAGCCCGGTTAGACAAAACCCTGGCTGGGGTGTTTTAGTGGGAGTGGTCCTGCTTTTTAGCAGGGGGTTGGACTAGATGACTTCGTGAGGTCCCTTCCAACCCTATTATTCTATGATTCTGTGATTATATCTCCCTTTAATACCTTACCCCAGTGAAGATAAATGTTGTCTATTTATTAATAGGTAATGAACCCATTCCTTTACCTGACAAGATAGGAGCTGTGCCTTTGACTCTGCAGACTGAGAATTCAAACCCCAATGTTGATTCTTGCTCTCCATATATATGTAGACACTAGTATGTTTCAGTGTAGCGTGCTGGTTGGATTATTGAATTCATGTGGATTACAGCTCCTTCATCTGAGATACCTAATGGGAGAGTATATAATAGTATGATCATCATGCCAATTCACAACCCACCACTGTGTTGTCATATCCTCTTGGTATTCTTAAAATAAATTGAAGCATGCCCTTGTAAGTCCTAACTCATGTGAGTAGCCCTTCCTTATGTGAAGATTCCTGGGATTACTCAAGTAAGGCAAGACTATTCATGTGAATATGTCTCAGATTCTTATACTCTCGACTCTTCAGAACAAATTATCTGGCACAGATCTTCAAAGGTATGTAGGTGCCTAACTCCCATTGAAAACAATAGAAGGGTGGTGATTTTGGAAATCTGTATAATATATGAATTTTCCATGAGATTATGAATTCTTTGTATGTATCTTTATTAAGTTACCCCTATATTTAAAATGGAGATTGTATTTGTCTTCTCTGTTGTGCATTTACATCTATGTAGGACTAAAATTTCAAAGATGCGTGGAAAGGAGTTTAAAAAATGTTGACTTAAGTGGTTCAAGAAGCTGGACATGAGTCAACAGTGTGCTGTTATTGTCAAGAAGTGGTGGTAGATGTCAGAACTAGGTGTATACCTTGGGTGATTTAAGCTACTAAAGTGGTTTAAGCTACTAAGATATCTTGGAGCGGTCAGAATTGGCCCTGGGGACCTAAAACAGGTCAACTCTGGGACCCCATTTCTATGACAGTTTAAACTAACAGTTGATGCCCATGAGGCTAAGAAAAGAAATACTACTGCAGCCAGCTTAGACCCAAGACAGCTTAAAGCACATGGATGATTCCATGTAGGATCTCTTTACAACAATCTGGTGGGCCACCAAAAGGGGACATCTGACTAGACCTGTGACAGAGTTAGATGTCTAAATACCTTTGGCTATGTCTACACTTGAAAAGTTAAGTTGAATCTGTTAAATTGACTTAACAAGGTTGACTTAAAGTCGACTTATGTTGGCTTAATTTTTCAAGTGTAGACAAGGCTTTGTGGCTCCCCGCTGAGAAGGGACCCATGGGTCCCTTCCCCAGGAAGCCGGAGTTCCAGCGAGAAGGGTGTCGGGTTCCTCTCTCCCTGGGACCCGCACAGGTCCCGGCAAAGAGGGAGCCACTGCTCCTTTCTCGCCGGGACCAGCAGCTTCCTGGCAGAAGGGAGCCACAGGTCGGAACCAGGGCTCCCTTCTTGCTAGGACCCCCCCTTCTTCCCATTTCCCCATGGGTCCGGGCAAGCAGGAAGTCACTGGCGCTCTAGCTAACAGGGGAACCTCCAGGGATCCCCTGTCCAGTGAGCACTGCTCCCTTCTTGCACGGACCCCCATGGGTCCGGGGAGAAGAGAGGAGGCTCCCTTCTCCCCAGGACCCACGTAGATCCCGGCAAGAAGGGAGCCCATGTGGGTCCTGGGCAGAGGGAAACTGTGGCTCATTTTTGCCAGGACCCATGGCTCCCTTCTTGCCGGGACCCGCGCGGGGTCCCGGGGAAAAAGGAGCCCCAGCTTCCTTTCTTGCCAGAACCTGTGGTCCCAGGAAGAAAGGGGCCCGGCTTCCTTCTCCCTGGGACCATGCCCTAGGTCGACTTATAGAATAAGTTTAACCATTCGAGTTAAGAGTTAAGTCGACTTAAAGACTGGTAGTTAAGGAGCTGATTAAGTAGACTTAATGTCAGCCAGGTGTGGACGCGGCTTAATTTAAGTCGACTTAAGCTTCCTTAAGTCGACTTAAATTGCCAGTATAGATGTAGCCTTTGAGGATCTACCTTTCTCTGGTTTTGTTAAATACTATGTACACCATGGTACTCAACAAAATATTACTAATACCCAAAATGACTAGTTTTAATAACTGTATTTTGTCTATTCAATCACCTTGTGAAGCAGTTGATACCTTTGTTATCATAGCACTCAGCAATGTTGGAATCTTTCTTAATGATCATGAGATGTACAAGACTGATTCATGCCATGAAACCACTTCCCAGTCTTTGCCTCCTGAAATTGGCACTTTCAAGAATAATTTAAAAACTCCCTCAAAGACATAACTGAAAAAAGACACAAAAAAGGCAATTCCAAATGGTCAGATGGCAAAAGATAGGCAAAATTAATATTTTCAGTACCTGCAGGTATTCTGTAAATTGGACTTCTTGATGCTTGGCTTAATGGGAAATTGAGTCATTCCTGAAAGTGACAGCTCTAGAAGGCACCTGTCTGGTAACACTGGTGTCATAATGTGCGTTAGTCATTTTTTCAGAGATAATGAATTATTTCTAGGAGCAACAATATCCAGAACAGCACATCCACCATTTAACAAGGGGGTTGGATAGGCAAAATTAAATCAGTGGTCTATGAACTATCTCTTGCAAGATAATTTGACAGTGAACATCAAACTTAAATGAATGTGTAGGAAGTTAAGAAACAATGTCTTAAATTGCATGAGAGCATCATCAGATGCAGATAACTTCAGTAACAGAGAAATGGATCTAGTCTTTGAAACGCCTTCATAAAGTAGGAAAATACAATAATACAGGATTAAAATGTATGTGAATGAGAGGAGGTGGCTGGCATATGTCAGTTCCCACAGAGATTATTCAATTATATTTTGACAGATAAATCATGAATGTTCATAAATATGGCTGTTTTCGGTGGCACTGAGCAGAATTAAATACTTCAGCACTTGCAACTCTTTACCTGTCCATTTTGTCAGCAAGAGAACACAGAAATGGTGCAATGACCTTGAAAAAATGCTCTTTCATATGGTTTTGGCTCTCATTAAACAAATGTCTCTGAAACTTCATTACTAAATATGGCACTGGAATGAGTATGTTGCTTGTAAAATAAAAAATTCAGTTATTATTTTATGTTTAACACTCTTTTGATTTCAGAAAGGGGGGAAAGGCCCTTTCAAGTTGTTTAAGAGTAATTTAAAGCTGCATTTTGTAAAATGATAGATACAAAGAGCCTTGAACAATGCATGGCTGTTCCTTGTCTGTTTTACACTGTAGCTTCCATTCACAAAGTAGTGAGTCCTCAGGCATCGAAATGCCTTGCAGTAATTATCCCTAAATGTTTGGTATTTAAAAAAATGCAATTTGCTATGGAACATACTTCTCTAGCTCCACTATAAAGGCATGTTATAACAACACATTCTAGCACTGCTATAATTATTAGGCTGTCACTGATCCCATTTTTTTTAAGGGGCTATTTCTTCTGTTAAAAATTTGCTCCCGGCTAAAACTTAGCATTAGAACTGACAGGGGAAAATTCTTCTTGTCTAGGAAACCTGATTCCATTCGAAAATCTGAGGATTCGGTCAGAATTGCCTTTATACATGGAAAAGTGAGTCAGACTCAAAGCAAAGCAACCATAAATTGGTTGTCAGGTTTATTAATCAAGTCAGAGCACCAATAAACAGCCAGATAATGCCAATGCATCTGGCCCATGTTCTAACTGATAACACCTTCACCTAGCAATTCAAGTGTTACTGTTGGACTTTATTTCTGAAGCGGTGGTGCTGCTTTATTAGAAATAGCACTGCTACTGAGCAATATTGACAAAGCAGGTTTGCATAGTGGCTAGCACTTATGTTGTCACATGAAAAAAGAGTAAATCTTCCTCCAATCCCCCTCCATTACCAAGTCTGCATAAGAACCAGCCACAGCAACACCTCCTGCTACCAAAAGGAGCAAAGGGTATGGGCAGAATCAAGTCTCTGCATCCAAATGTACCAGATGATAGTGAGGATAACATCCTATGCTCTTTCAATTGTTGTCATTTGGATGCTATCAGGAGCTCTAGGGAGCCACAAATGGAGGGCTGTGGATAAATGCCAGAATATTTAGGCCTTGGTAGGGGATCATACAGAGAAAAATTACTCTTAAAGGCCATGTCTACACTTACTAAAGTTAATTCGAATTAATTAATTCGAACTAACTAATTCAAACTAATTTTAGTTA
>ML685832.1:10006971-10017571 GCA_007922175.1 Pelusios castaneus
ATCTATCTATCTATCTATCTATCTATCTATCTATCTATCTATCTATCTCAATCAATATAGAATAAGACATAGCAAACAAAAAGGGGTCAGAAAAAAACATTCTGGAGAAAACAGAAAACATCCAAACTTGAAACAGTTGGTAACTGGAAGCTATGAGAAACTAAATATTTTTTTTAAAAGGACATCAAAATAAAAACATCATGAACAGTTTTATTTTGGTGTCTTCTTTTTAGTGATTCTTTAAACCCTTACTAGTGTCTGCATCCAGATTTGAGAACCAAAGGAAAAAACTGGTTTGCAGCTGGAATGGGCAAGCCATATAGTTTTCTATTTCCAGGCCCCACACAAAGAATACCCTCCAGACTCTGTTTGAGCAGTTGGCAGAGAGTGAAGCTGGATAGGTTTGCTTGGAGATTATGATTAAAAAAATCACCAGCTCCCTTTCCCCCACCTCATATACTCATTTTCTTGGAAAGCTGTTAGGATTTGGATTAAACAGCATCTATGTCCTTGTGAGCATTTCCCAGCTCTGGCTGATGATTTAGGAGGTGGGCTGCCTGCAACACTCTGAAAGATGCTTTAGGGTTTGTGTGAAATTACTCTTTCCTGGTGACCCTCACTAAAGACCCTGTTAGGGAGTACAGCTGCCCAGTGTCATCCAAACACCCTGGAAAGTGACCTCCCAACTTCAGAAGAGACCACTCAGGCATCAGTCCTTTGCCCCACACTCCTAAGAAAATATTTAAAACAATGTTGGCTGTCCCTCAGCGCTTAGCATGTTGGCCATTGAACTTGGGAGCATGGGTGTGCAGATAATTAGAGATTAGTGAGTCTAAGAGTGAATAAACATCAGTTCATGTCAAAATATTCATGGCCCCATGCTGGTTATTTTCCCCCACACACTCTTCAGCAGAGTGCAAATTCACCCTTATTTCAGGGATCTTGATGAATTCTTCATGCAGCCCTGATGAAAGTGTCTCCCTATTTTGTGACTTTGGGTAACTCACTTCAGCTCCCACTGCAACTGTTCCTCCTCCCACCCTTTGTCTGAATGGTCAATTTAGATTATAAACTCTTTGGGGCTAGGCCCAATAAATCTAGGTGGACTATTTTGCTGTGCTCCCTGCTACAGCCAGGGGGAAGGGAGCACTAATCTCCCATCCCCTTGGCAGCAGTAAGGAGCCTGCACTGGTCTTTTAGCCTGCAGAAATGTGCTTCACCTGGATCCTTAGGCAGTGGCTCCCTTCTGCATCCAGCAGGAGGTGGCCCACTTTTGGTCCCTTGACCACAGGTTGGGAGCCACTGCTCTATGTACTAGTATCAAAATAAGGGCACTGCATTGTAGGTCTGTCTCTTAGGAAATTCATACAAGAAATTCTGGGGAAGAACTTAACCCAACAGAAAATGGAGGCTGTGATGAGTTTAAGCTGTTATTGTTGCCTCTCAATAACGGGCTCATGTTTGGGAACTGGGAAGGCCCCTGAAAAATACCAAACAAGCCCATGGGTCCCTCTAAATTAGAGCAGCTTCCTAGTCAGTCCTATAGGCCACAGTACTGTCTAGGATATCCAAAGCATTGTGGCCCTATCCCCCATATACCCTTTGTCACACTCTGATATGCCCTTTTAGACAGAATTGGCAAGAGGGTCCTCAGAGAAAGGTCTTCCTAAATTTATGTGATGGGTGAATTATGTTCCAAACAGATTTGAAGCTTTTAATGGCCTCCTTACACAACTCCTATCCTTTTACCTTTAGTGTAAAAGGGCCAAGGCAATGTAATGGTCTCACTCTCTGGATTTACCAATACATTCATATACAGTCTTCAAACTGGCCTCATTTCACCAGAGTGAATGCAAACTTGGTATTTAATGTATCATAGTCTTCAGTTTCCCCCTACTTCCTGATCAGGGATGAATGAATCGGTTCACTTTAAATAAGAAATCCATTCTTTTGCTAAACCATGCTTGAACCAAAGATTTTTGGAGCTCTAAAAGAGTTCAAGTTAGCACACTTCCCAATTCTTTATCCTTTTTTTTTTTTTTTTTTTTTTTTTGTGCACCTCTGCAGCTTCAGGATGTGTTGGGACTAGAACTGGAAGTGGTAAAATAGCAAAACAGAACCTGTTCTGACAAAATTTCCATTGCAACTTTATGTATCAGAGAGGATGTTAGGTAGTACAACTGAAGTTTGGATAAATATTTGAATTCTAGGATGTTTCTGCAAAATGAATCTGAAGAGAACCTTTAGAAGTTTCTCCATCCTTATCCCTGGTGCTATGCTTATTATATTGTGTATGAGATTTTTCTCTTTATTGCTTCCTTTGCATTTATTTTACCTTTGGGATATTTAATATAAGCTATTCCTTTTTACACTCTGACTCATACAAGCCCTCTGGGTATCCATGATGAAAAGTACTATTATATTCAAAACACACTTCATAACTGAGGGTAGTAGCCTTTAAAATGTCATAGTTATGCAAACTCTCAATGTTCTCACTCAGGCTCTTACTCCTGTTTAAATACTCTATATTATTTCAAGAGTTATTCTTGAATTTACTAGTATCTTTTTTGAAGATTCCCCTATGGAATTGTACAGTGGACACTGTAAACTGAAATCAACTGTGCAGGACTGGTCATGAAAGGTAATATTGTACAATATGAATACTCACAAATAGAGCAGGGTGAATCATGGATTTTTCATTTTGGTGATAGTTCTGAAAAATTAGGAAATTAAGGAAAATTAAGTCGACTTTGTTAAACCTCATTTAAAGTCTACTTTAGGCTTAAATTGACTTTCTAAAGTCAACTTAAGCCAGTGTAGACCTGGAGTAGCCTTAAGTCGACTCTAAGTCGACCTAGGGCTCTCCAGGACTCCCCCACTGCCCTCACTGCTGGGGGGGGGGAGTGGCACAGGGAGAGCCTGGCATGCCTCCCCCCCATAGGGCAGTGCAGAGCCCTGCCCACCCTGCCCCTATGCCCTGCCAGGGTCCCTGTCCCCCTTTGCCCCATTGTACCCAAGTACAATGGGACAAAGGCTGAGCCCACTGGCACTTGGCAAAGGGTGCCCCCCCCCTGCCACCGTGGACTTGTCCCAGGTCCACCTAGCCCCTACAAGTTGACCTAGGCGTCCAGTGTGGACGCTCTAGGTCGACTTTGTAGAGTTTCCCCTAAGTCGACTTAAAATGTAGGTGTGGACATGCTAAGAAGACTTAGCTAAAGTTGATTTAAATTCACAAGAGTTTGACTATAAAACTAAACTGCTTGAAATGTAACCCTGAAGACTGTACTCTGCCATTACTACTTTACATGGAATTTATCTTTGCTTCAAAGACTTCATGTGCACAATCATGGGCAGAATTTGGGTTTGAGATTATCTCTCTGCCTTCCTGATCTTTGTCATTGTCTTTCCTGACTGTTCTGCTTCTACATCCATAAAGAGTGACCAAATAGTTTTCTGTTTGAATTACTTTTTTCCTTTGGAAGAAGAAAAGAAGAACAAAAGTATAACCCCATGAAAGAGTGTAGTTTGTGATTTCTTTTTGGCTCATCTTATGCCAGATGTCCTAGCAGTCAGACATTTCAGAAATTCAAATGGGTGGAACAGAGAAAGAAAACATTGTAATTACCTACATACACCACCTTTCGTGCTCCACAGTGTAAAGCTGGGTGAGCTATTTGAACTTCTCTCAAAATCATCCTTTTAGGGTGAGATGCTAGCTGCTTTGTCTTGTCATATGCTCTGAGATCCCTTTTTGCAGATGTCATATGGATAGTTTCAGCAATCTTCAGGGCTATACGATCATTTTTTAAAGAGAATCAGGTTTACTAATGTACATTTTCATTGGGTGCTTGCGTACTTTATTCTCTCTTATGTAGATTTGTTTTGGAAATAGAAGTTTAACTGCATGCTAGTTAGTTAGCAGTGGTGAGGCTGAATAATAATAATAAATAATAATTAATAATGAATACCTAGTATTTATAAAGCATTCTTAATCCACAGATCTCATTATATCATTACAGTGTACGGAGTGTATTCTTTTATGTGATATGGAATATTAATTCTGTAGCATATTATCTCATTCTTATTCAGTTAGATGAAATCAGTAGGACAACATGAACAGTATTAGAGCCAGATTTACAAAGGGGTTTAAATGTCTAAGATATAGATAAGTGCTTAATGAACTTTACAGAAGTATCTAAGCAGGGTATGACATAATTCTCATGAGAGTTAAGTACCTAACATGCTTAGACCCTTTTAGGAATCCCAGTAGGTACTAATCTGCATGTTTAGGCACCTAAACACCTTTGTAAATCTGGCTTTATGATTAGACCTACTTGGGAATTTTCCAATGAAATATTTTTGTTAGAAAATTATTATTCATCAAAACCAAATCTTTGTAGGAAAGATTTGGTAGAAGAATCTCCTGATTTGACAATTTTAAAACTTTAGAAAATGTCCCATGTCCCATTCAGATACTTTGACTTTTGGAATATTTGGCTATTTGAATATTTGAAAATATTTTCATTTACTGATTCAAATGATTTTTTTTTAGTTGAAACATTTTTTTTTAATTTATAGTTTTTAGAAATGAAGGAAATTTTCTAAGGTCAAATCAAAATGAAACATTGTGAAATTATCAACATAAAACATTTTGATTGATTTGATCTGAATTTTATTTGCTTTTTAATTTTTGTATTGTTGGTTTATAAACAACTTAAAGATTTTGATTTTTTTTTTGTTCTATTTTGGGACTGCAAAATTCAAAATCTCAAATCCTTGTGCAACATGTGAGACAGGCAATCCATTTAGTCTCTATCTCAACATGAGCAAGCATGTCAGGATCAGGCCTTTTAGGATTTGCATGTTTTTTTTTTAATTGAATAGCGCATTGTTAAAAACAGGACAATATTTATGTAGAATAAGAAAAGAGTTTATTTGAATTTGAGAAGCAGGAAAAGTTTAGCCAGTGTTGAAAAAGCTGGCTTTATGGAGTATCTAAACTGCTCACTAGCACAAGCATTTGCTCTGATCATGTATATATTGAAGCATGTGACTTTGAGTGTACAGGACAGACTGAGTAATGCTTTGGCATATAGAGTGAGATAATTAATAAATTTAGGAATATTTAGGTCCTGTAGTTGAGCAATTCCCTTTTAAAAACTTGAAAAGGCGACATCTAGTAACATTTTCAAACAACTCTATGTATTTCCCTTAGAATTTTTATAGAAAGCAGTGTAAATACAAATAAACTCTCACACTGGTGTCTTGAAATTTACCATAGTTATTTGAACCAAACACATTCTCTGTAATATGCTCTGTACCAGTCAGGCGAATCAATCTATTAGGCACTAATTCATTAGTGATACCTGCAGTTACTAAAGCAGAATACTTAACTTCAATATCCATCCATTCCTAATAATTAAAAAAAAAAAAAAAAAAAAAAGCAATGAAAACTATGACAGCCTCAGCAGACTACTAAACAGAGGAATAAAAGCTAAATATAATCCTGACTGTGTGATTTTCACAGCCTGTTGTTGCAGCATCAATAAATATTATAGTCTTAAATTTAAGGCTCGTAGCATTTATAGCACACTGGAAGCAAGATAAAATATTTAGTGCCACTTTGCTTTGGACTTCATTTTTCTACAGTGTTTTGTAGCTCGCGTCACCAAAGTTATTTGATTTATTTTCAGCTGTGTCCAGTTGCTTAAATAGATCTCTTTATTAAGATACAGCCAGAAAGTAAGTAAATGGACCCATTCCATCTGGCTACTCTGCACCACATTATACTGTTTGCATTTGCTGATCACAGAAAATATGAAAAACTATAAACTGTCCCTTTAAGTTTAGAGCTGCTCTATAAAATAAGGTTTCATATTGTTTTGCTGCCACATTCCTAATGCATCTTCATAGCTATTCACATCACATACAGAAAGCTGGTACTATATAAGCTGTAAAATGTCTGGTACTGTAACTGAGATTCAAACAAAAACTCTGACCACAGTAACATTCTCTCTCTCTCTCTCTCTCTCTCTCTCTCTCTCTCTCTCTCACACACACACACACACACACACACACACACACACACACACACACACAATCATATAGTATATGATATTAGACACCCATGCTAAAATAATAAATATAATTTCAGCTATATATTTTTGGTAGTAGGAGTCCTCAATAACAAAATAACCTTGAGAAAAGGATATACAAACTTGTGTGATATAGAAACATTTGACACATAGTCCTGGTGTTACATTTTTCTAAGATTAGAAGTTATTTTATGTCCTAAAGGACCTTTTCCCTCCTTTGTGTTAACCATCGTCTGCACAGAATATAAATGCACTCCTAAATTTAACACTTATTATGATCATTATTAACATCCAATTTGGATAAAAGTCCCCATATAGTGTCTTAGAAATGCACTCTCCATAAATACATCTAACTTTTTATATCTTTGAAAAGTTGTCTAGCTCTTACTAATGGATTTTCAATAATAGTTAAATCCCATTCAAAACAACAAAATCATAGCTCTCCCTTCATAGCTGTAAAAAATCAAACTCAAATGTATTGGAAAAATTAATATCTAAACATACATTGTCTCTTCCTATCAATCTGCTCCGTCCAGTTGTATCATTTTAGTTCTAAAAGATGATAATCTGGAGCATTGAGACAAAATATTTGTATCTGCCATAAGGGGGGGGGGGGGAGCATATTCTGTTGAGGCTTCCCACTTAAAAAGTAAAGGTTTGAGCAACACATTTTCCAGAACTGACCTCTTCTATTTAAGGAAGAATGTCTATTGAGCTGAAGCAGACAAGGCAATAAATGGCCTTTGTGGAACTGAAGCATTTAATCAACTGCAAAAGTTGTTCACTGCAACTATATTCCAGTGCTACACACATTATTTCTATCAGAAGGGCAGCTCCAAGCAATGCCATCTGACAAAAAAATACATTTTTCTTCTTTTCTGAGGATTTAGAAGCAATGTGAAGTGTTTCTATCTCATTTTCCCTAAGATTATTAAATGATTCTGGCATCAAGAATGTGGCTTGCTTTGGGTACAGGAACAGGATGGCTGTCTAAAACTAATAGCTGTGGCAAGGCTTTTCCCCTCTGGCTTACATGAGAGGAAGGTAACTCTTCAGACAGCATGGTCCAGAGAATAAAACATTGGATTAAAACTTGGGAGACATGAGTGTGATTTCCAATCTGCCATTAATTTCCTGGATGATATTGAGCTAGTCATTTCACCTTTCTGTCCTTTTTTTCCTTCATAACTTTTTCCGGCCTTGTCTCTTTACAGTACAAGCTCTTATGTGAGTGTATTTGTGCAGTGCCTTGCACAATACAGGCATAATACTGGGTGCCACTAAGCACTACTGCAACTCTAATGATTAATAATTCCACTTACAGTTCTTAATAGTGAGTGGAACTGCCCTATGTGGCTCAAAGTGCAGAGGGATGCCCCTTTCAAGATCCTCTGAGCCTCCTTAAAATAATCAAAAGCCTTCAAATGGACATTTCAAATAAAGTGTCCTATCTATTGCCATACTCAATGAGTATCCCTATCCCCGACCAACCTCCTTGACATTCCCTGGAGGCTCCAGACCCCATTCAGGAGCATCTTCATATACCCTCCTTAAACCCCCAAGTTTATGAGTGTGTCCGGAAGACTACCGGTTCCAGGCTCTGGTGGTCCAAAGACAGAGGTAAGTCCAGAAGACAAGGAGCCAGAGAATGCCCTGCTAACATCCCCTTCTCATTTAAGCCACGCTCAGACAACTCTGATCTTCCCTGCAGCCTAAGCCCCACACCTCAAAGGGTACATCTACACTGAAATAAAAACCCAGGAGCATGAGTGAGGTTGGCCTGGGTCAACTGACTTGGGTTCACTGGGCATGGGCTGCTAAAAATTGCTGTTTAGAAATGTTGACTTAGGCTGGAGCCCAGGTTGTAAGACTCTCCTCCCTCATGCAGTCTCAGAGCTCAGGCTCCCACTCAAGTCCAGGCATTTGCCTTGCAATTTCACAGCCTTGTAGCCAGAATCTTGTGAGTGCGAGTTAGCTGACCTGGGCGAACCGTGAATATTTGACTGAGGTCCTTTCCACTTCTAACCTTCTATGATTCTATGCTCAAAGTAAGTAAGATGCCTAACTTTGGGTTGACCCCATCTTTCCCTGGGATTCACAGCCATGAACCCTATCTTTGAGTTAAATGCCAAAACAGATTAGTTCTTTCCCACAAAAATAAGTATCTAATGGCCTGAGTGAGCTTAATTCTGTCCCCTTTCAATTATTAAGTAAGATGCAGGCTTTAATTTCATGGTCACATTCCCCTTCCCCCAATTCTACTTTTGTATTCTCCTAGAAAAGCTTGTTTCCAATAGTCCCTTATCTTGACATACGTGAGCGGGGAAAATATTGGAAAATCAGAACATATTGGCAATATCAAAGTCAAGATCTGGCATGGGAATTGAAAAGGAGATTTTTTTCCCTTACCAGTCAAGTGCAGACTGACCTGACTGGAATTATGTAATGGCATTTTAATGAGAATTTTGAAGGCAAAATTTCAATAATGTGTGTTCCAAACAACATTGGAATAGTATGTGCCTAAATCAAATGCATGCCTCTTGATAGATTTGGCCTTCACTGAGGGGCAAGAATGTTGTTGGGTTTTTCTGGCCTTTGAGTGCCATTTTTTGCATTTATTTCAAAGTGTTTTTTTTTATTCTGTGCCTTTTAAAAATGGGTGAAGTTTTGTAATTATAAGGATGGGGAACTGTCTCAGTGGTATACAGTTTTGTAGTTGATTTAAGTTGCTACACTTAGGATGTAATTTTCAGTTCTATCCTGGGCTCCTAGGAACACATCAATGGGCACCCTTTTAATACTTTTGTATTCAGAAATCAATAAATATACTGTCAGAGCAGCTGAAACTTGTGTGCCAATGTTTCTCTTGAATACAGTGAAATGCAATTGTTTCCTATGACAGATTGCTGTGGTTTAATACGTTGTTATTATGTTAATGACCCCATGGTGCAGGGTGTTTACTGTAACTTAGAGCAACAACATGAAAACACAGAAAATGCTTTCAGACTCTGCAAAGGTGAAAGCAACAGAGAATTATATCTTTAATTTACCAAGATGCTGTTCCAGGACAATTTTCCATGGGTCATAAACATATGTTAAGTTATGTTCAAGCAGTAGTGAAGTTGATTTAGAAGAACTACTAGCTTACAACAAGCTTTAGGAACGAAAAAGAATCCTCATATGAGATAAAACCACAACACAGACCATACGAAGAACATGGGTAGTGAAGATTACATTACACTAAATGAAAATATATTTCCTATGCTGAACATTATAATTTGATCATGCCTCAATACAACTTTCAGTATTTGTACTTATGTCTGTACGTGGTATAACCTAGTGGTAGTAATTAGGTTTTCTGTACGTACAATGTCAACTAAAGTTGGAGATAAAATCTCATTTTTAGCAGATCTAGAATCTATATTAAAGTGTCATTTGTACTGAAGTTTATTGTTACAGATAGAAGTGCCTACTTTCTATTCAGAATTAGAACTACATGTGATTTGAAATTAATGAGCTAGAGTAAAACTCATCCTTACAAAGTTAATTTAAGCTTGTCCTAGTCCATGTTTTTCTGGAGTTTTACATTATGCAAATTGCAGACAGTGATGTGAAACTGCAGGAAAACCCTCAGGTCACTAAAATAGGTCAGAGATGAATTAGGAATTAGAATTACTGGTGATCAAAGGGAAAGTTCATACCTTGTCACTCTTTGCAACTCTTCCCTCTTCTGCAAGCTTTTCAAGAATTGCTGCTTTATTTCTTCTACAAGATTATGTGACACATGAGTTCCTTTAGAGACCCTCTACCCTGCCTAACAATCTCCCCTCCCCCCACCTCCCCAAATTGCTTGGAGTTAAGACTGCAAAAATAAATAGACAAAAAGGAAAGTTTATGGTGCTTAAAATGCTAAATCTGATTGAAATGAACTGAAAGCCCCCTAAAATTAACTGAAGCCCCTTAGTAAATATTCATTCTTTCCTCTAGAGAATTTTCAATCCAGAATTGCATTTCACTTTTAAAAATTCATAAATGATAATTATTCTGTCACTTCACATTAGAATTAGATACAGGAAAAAATAATATAGGCCTGAAGTGGGTTAAGTCAGTGTGCTTCAATTGACTTCACTGAACCTATTTATGCCAGATGAGTCTCTGGAAGAATGTTTTCAATATAACCGATGTGTATTTTCACAGCATATGTTTCAGGTGTATTTACCTTTAATGTGTAGATTTCATGGCATTAATATGATTATTTAACATGTTATTTTTATATGACCACATTCAATGATACTTAATATCAGCTCTTTCTCCTCTGTCCAGTATGGAAGATGGTGGAGGCCATGGTGCATGTCTCACTTCACCCTCTTTCAGCATTCTCCTCCTGGATCCCTGCAATCCTCAGAGCTCAAGGGCTGCCTGTGTGTGTTAGGGATAAGACCAGTAAACCCCCGATTCTCTAAAGAATCGCAAATTGAAAAATGGTAATCACCGCTGGGTGGGAG
>ML685832.1:10017971-10033485 GCA_007922175.1 Pelusios castaneus
GGGGGGGCGGCAGACGCTCCGGCGGAGCGTCTGCCGCCCCCCGAACCCCTGGACTGAGCTGGGGGGCTGGCTCCGCTTCGAGCCAGCCCCGCAGCTCAGGTCCCGGGCTCGGCTGTCAGCAGAAGCGGGCTTCTGCTGACAGCTGGGGGAGCGGAGACGGCAGAGGCTCCCGTGGAGCGTCTGCCGCCCCCTGAACCCCTGGACTGAGCTGGGGGGCTGGCGCCGCTTCGAGCCTGCCCCTCAGCTCAGTTCCAGCCCACACCTAGTCTCCTTGTCCCCCCCACCCCTCTCCAGGCCTCCCTCCAGCCCCTTCCCAGCCCCCTTACCTTGCCGGAGGCTGGGAGGTGGAGGGACAGCCGGCAGAGCCGCTTCTGGGCCAGGCCGCTCTCACCCTGAGTACGCTCTGTGTGAGCGTGCTCAGGGCGGGAGATTTGAATCTCCCCAGCCCGGCCAGCAAGACGGGGATTCAGCTGTTGCGCGCGCACAGCTGTGATGCGCGCGCAGCTGCGTCCCCGCCATGCATATATACAACTGCCGTTTAGGTATATAGATACTTGTGTGCATCTCCACACTTTTCCAACCAACACTGAATACTGGTGCCATATGCCCAGCCAAGTAAACAAGCCATATGTAAGTGGACAGAAAGAAGTGAAATCCATCCCAATGACCCCTTGGCAATGGTTCAAGATATTCTTACACACTCTGGAAGTCCATGGGCCATATCATAGCTGCAGCTCTTGAATATACGCTGCAATTTTTGACTAGTGGATTGGCGTACTTCAGCCAAATGACTACACCTTCACTTTCTCCTTGTTACACCCTTGCCTGACCCAGGGGCTGGTGTGTTCCCTGGCCCAAAGTTGGTGTAAGCTCTTTCTGATCTCTTTCACTGCAGCCTTTCTTCCTACACAGCATTCAGTGAAACTGCACCTGTCCTGCACAGCGCATGGTGACCTACACAATGGAGGAGCCCAGCTCTATGCTCTGAATAGATAAAGTCATTTTCCTTTATGACCCCTGCCACTCTGTTCCTGCTCTGGCCACATTCCCCATTGCTGGGAACAGTGACTCAGATGATGTGTACAATATCAGGGCTATAGGCCTGCCCTCAATAGATTTACTGTGGTAGCCTGATTCTTTTAAGAATGACATCTACACTTTCTAAAATTAGTTCGAATTAGTTAGTTCGAATTAGCTTAATTTGAACTAGAAAAAATTAGTTCAAAATAGGCAAGCGCCATTTATGGCACTTGCTTATTTCGAACTAGCGATCTCCATTGATTTCAATGGGCCAGTTAGTTCGAACTAAGAAATTAGTTCGAATTAACATGGCCACATTGGTTAATTCGAACTGGTTAGTTCTAATTAACCCTTACTTCTAATACCCTATTCGAAGTAATTAGTTCAAATTAGGGAAGCCCTTAATTCAAACTAATTAAAGCCTAGTGTAGCCATGGCTTTAGTTAGTTTGAATTAAGCTTCCTTAATTCGAACTAACTTGCCAGTGTAGATATAGCCTAAGCGCTCTTGTTAGTCCCACTGGAGTCTCAAAAGGATTGTGTTATAATCCTTAGCCCCATAAAGATGTATGCCACTAGAATGGTGAGAGACAGACTGCTACTAGAGATCTGTGGAAATGAGAAGGACCACATCTTTACTAAAGGAACTTCTGCCTGCCCAGGAACTCTCTGCACTGTCACCCACTGACTCTCTGCAAAACTGATACAGGGATTTTTTTTTTCTAGAAGGGAACTGTTTTTCATTTTAAAGATGCCACGCCAATATAAAATTGATATATGTATGCCAAAAGACATTATACTTCCTCTGAGCAATTATGGAAGTGATAAAACATAAGACAAAGAGCTGTGAGAGCTTGGGAAAACTCACCTGGCAAGCCAGCTTGCTTTTTCATAAACAAAGATAAATAAAATAATGAAAGCAGCCAGAGTTTATGAACCTGGAGTTTAATTAGTCAACAGAGAAAAATCTCCAAGACAAATAGTATATTGGCTTGGAATGATCCTATCCTATGAAGACCAGGGACATTGGATACAGCCAGGCACTGTCACCACTTTGTGTTACGCTGCCCTCCAGAATCACTCGTAGAGATGGCCACTGGTGATCACCGCAGTATAAGGGATTTTCCTGCACCATACTGTCTTCACATAAGCTCCCATGTGCAACTGCTAACATCAGTGGCATAATTTGGCAAAGGGAGCAAAGTTGTTGCATCTCTGCAAACTAGCACCTTTCTCCTGTACCATACCATCCCCTTTGAGCTTTTTACACCTGGCTTGCACCACAGAACTAACCCAGAGCACAGGCAATCTGGCTTCATGTGAATGGATCTCCTGAGTGTGGACTTCAACCCCAACTTCAGTGTGGTCTCAAAACTTCCTTTTTCACAGCCTGATTGACCTTAGTTATATAAGTATTTAGCCTAATTCTTCCTTCACACCATTTTAGAAGAATCCAAGGAGAACCATAGGCCATTTGAGTAATTCCCAAATCATCAAAGTGTAAATGAACAGGATAATAATATTTATCATTCTCCTTAGTTTCATCTGAAACTGTTGACGGGATTCTACACTACCATTCACCTTGTATAGTCAATTATCCCTGTTCAAAGTGCATAGTGCATGACTGACTACTGAGTCACAACTCTTTGTATAGCTATAAATGTCTACATAAGCTGCAAGGCATCAGACTCCTCATGTGAGCATGTGAAGCTAGGATTTATTGCTTACCATGTCTCTAAAATCTCCCATAAATACTGCACTTCTACCCTTCTCCTTGGGGCTCTGTCTATATACTTCCTTTCTTCTTTCAGCCTCAGTGAGCCTACAAAGAATGTCACAAATTGCACTTTTCACTTGCTTATCATACTGATTCTAAAGGACAATTGACTTTGAGCTTGGGCTTATTCAGAGCTCTTGACCTCACTTCTTCTGGATTTACTGCTCTGGAGGAATGTATGAAACATTTGAGTATGCTGAATCACGACAAGCTATATCACACACCCCCTGAATTCATTGTCCCCTCTTTTTGCTTTTAACCTTACTCATCATTTCCTCAAACTTTATTTCCTTTGTTAAGATGTTTAGAGAGAACATTGAATTAAAAAAACAAAACTCTTAAGGAAATATTTTAATTTTTCTTGTACTTATGCTTCAGAAACATGACTCTTTGAAACTAAATTAATAACACTGGGTGCATCTACACTTTCAAATTAAATCAAATTAAGCTTGCTTAATTCGACTTAATTTAATCTGCCTCTATACTCTACAATTTCCTTAAATCGACTTAAACTGCTGCTTAAGTCGACTTAAGGAAATTTAAAGTTGACTTTATAAAACCTCGTTTAAAGTCAACTTTCTTGGCTAAGTCGACTTTATAAAGTCGACTTAGCCAGTGTGGACGCAGATTAGCCCTAAATCAACTTAAAGTTGACTTAAAGGGCTCCAAGCCTCCCCCACTGCTCTCCCTGCCAGGGTGCCTGAAACAGCCAGAGCCTGGTGTGCCTCCTCCACAGGGCAGGACACAGCCTTGCCCATCCCGCTCCTATGCCCTGCCAGTGTCCCTGTCCTGCTCAGCCCCCATTGTACCCAGGTACAATGGGGCAAATGCTGAGCCCCCTGACACTTGGCAAGGGGTGCCCCCCCTGTGACCGTGAACCAGTCCCAGGTCCACCTAGCCCCTAGAAGTCAACTTAGGCGTCCATTATGGATGCTCTAAGTCGATTTGGCAAGGTCCCCTTTAAGTCGACTTAATTTTTGAGTGTGGACATGCTAAGTCGACTTATTTGGCCAAGTGTAGACATAGCCACTATGATTTGTTATGGTACAAACACAAAGAAAGATAGAAGCCTTTATTTTAATGGCCTTCTTTAAATTTGTCATAATAAAGAATCATCCTAATGTGTTAACTTTTATTCTTCACTTTTTAATAGTAATTGGTCTGCATTGAATAATAATTCATAGGATCAATAGGTTGTATGAGGTTATGCCTACCATCTGCTAGCAGGTTCTACTAATCAGAAAAGCATCCATATACATCATGTTCCTCAGTTAAAACAGTTATTTCATAATTGGGAGAGAATGACAGTTTCCAATACTATAAATGGCTAGTATAAGGCCATTGTGCCAACATGGAAAGAATGAATGGTAATATAACCGGTGAGAAACTCATCTTCTACACATTCTCTGTCAGCTCTCAAATTCATTAACTTTCAAAGGTTACAAGACTAATCTTCATGTCTAAACCTTTGCCAAGTAGATTTAAGCTTAGACATTCAGCCAAATACTGCTTGCACTTACACAAATGACAATCCGGAGTAACTTCTTCAGTGCTTTGCACATTGTGAAGGGCCCAGGTCTGCCACCCATAATATCCAAATTGACATTTTCAGTGAGTAAATATTATCGAATGTTCAAAGAATGGTTGAATCGTACAGGACTACATGTGCAGCTATACTCCACACACCTTGTGCTTTTTATGTGGCTCCAAAGAAGCTGAAGCTGCAGGTATCTCTTCAGGCATATATACCCAGCATAGTTAGCTCCTTTTTCAACCCTCAGGAAATGAGGTGAAGAAGGGATGCCACAAGAGCATGCTGCATGCTAACTATCCCCAGGTGATGGATGAGTACTTTCGAAACTATTGCCAGTCAGCATAGGTGAGAGCAGTACAGGTTGGCATAGAACTAAACAAAGAATCAAGGGGTCATAATAAGCTTCTTTATGAACCCCTCCATCGAATCTCAATTACAACAGAGAATCTGAACCTTCATTATTTACACTTATGCAAAGTGGATGTCATGGTAGCATTCTGACCTGATAGTATTTTGCATGCCCTTTGCACAAGTATGAATTACTATACATGATGGAAGCTGGAGGAAAATGAGGCCTGTTGACTTTAGGAGAGTTTTATTTTAGCTACACAATGGTGAAGATGGCCTTTCTTTCTTTCTTTCTTTCTTTCTTTCTTTCTTTCTTTCTTTCTTAAGCTAGTTTTTTAAACAGATAACCTAGGTGATGGGTTCACTATAAGTTGTTGAAATAAACAAGCTGAAACATACAGTGGCAAGAAAACAATTTCATATCTCTTGGGTACAAGCTGCAGCTAAATTTTCACCCTGCTGCTGAACTCTGGCAAAAAGGCCAAACAGACTCCTCAGAACTCATGAGCTGACTGCTGTTTGCCCCATAAATTCACTTTCTATTACAAACTTGAGTGTGCTCATTAAGCTTACACAAAAGAATCCTCTAAATGAATTTGGAAACACTGCACCAGGAAACTGATTGAAAATTCAAACTTAATGTCACCGAGGGACCCATAAGAGCTGCTGAAATGAATAGTAATATCTGGATTAGAGCACCATGCCCTCCTCTCCTTCTAAAAGATTTTATGGGGAGTGTGGGAGGGTAAGGGGTGAGGCATGCCTCAGGTCAGGCTGCATGACAGGGAATTTGAGGGGAAAGAACTGAGAAGCAGGCCAAATGCTATTTATGCAGTGAGAAAACCATCATCTGAAGTGAATCAGGTAGCCGAGAATCCATATACTAGCAGCTCATGAGTCAGTACACAAAAGGAAGAGTAAGGGCAAAACTTCTTCCTCACTGAATTTCTGTGGACAGGATAGTCTAACCCCTCTCCTACTCCCCCCACTCCCCTCACACACACATATGATGGGGGATATATAAGCCAATAGAGCAGGTAATAAAGGAATTAATTCCTTACAGTGGAGATCAACTTATTGATTGCAACATTCACATAGGTTTAGCATGGCAGGTAGTTAAATAAAAGAAGCTTCTTGAAGGGACAGATTCTTTCCCTTTCCAATGCTAAAACTGAGCCATCCGGTCTAAGCAATCAGGGGTGTGTCTACACTTAGAAATTAAGTCAACTTCAGCTTGTTTAAGTCGACTTAATTTAATCCACATCTACACTACATTACAACCATTCTCTCCTTAATGTTAAGGAAGCTCCCACCTACAATGGGACAAAGGGAGAAACCTGATGAGCCATTAAGTAGACAATGGTTGTTCACACCCTCCTGTCTAAGGCATTTCTCTAGAATGACACAAGTTAAAGTATAGATATAACACCAAATTCCTAACTAACTAACTTCTAATATAAATACAATTCCTAGATATAAACTATATAATCATTCCCAGCAAATTACTACCTTTCTATTGATTCCAAACATAACATAGTTCCTATGGATTATAGCATTTATGAGATATCCATAGAAAATAATATCATAAATGCTTCCCTAAATCCAGACAGCATCACACAGGGCTCTTCCCTGCCCTTTGGGGGGCATGCCAAGCTCCTCCTGTGTCCCCCCCAGCAGGGAGGGCATTGGTGTAGTCCTGGGGTAGCCCTAAGTCAACTTCGGGCTACCCCACATCTACACTGGCTTAATTCGACTTTAAAAAGTCGAATTAAGCCTTAAGTCTAGTGGAAAGGAGGTTTAATAAAGTCGACTTAATTTTCATTAAGTCGACTTTATTTTCCTTAAGTCGACTTAAGCAACTTACTTAAGTTGACTTAAGGAAACTGTAGTGTAGACTTAGCTTGCTTAAGTCGACTTAATTTACAAGTGTAGACACTGCCAGGGAGTCTTCCCATGGTCCGCTGGAACCCTGATGAGCTGTTCGTCACCGGGGAGACCCCAGAGCTAGGGGAAGCTGAGGACCCTGAGAAATTGATGGGCCCCTTCAACTTGGAGGAGCTTCCATCAGCCAAGGACCCTGGCACCCAGGAGGTAAAGCCGGTGGATGAGGGACTCTATGACCTGGATGAGTTGCCCTCTGCCAACAGACCCAAGGAGTTCCCAGACCTGGATTGCGAGGACCTAGTTGGGATCCCATGGGCTGTCTACCCTGAGGACTCAGAGGATTCCCCTTTGGAGACAGGTACCCAGGCTCAGGGAGGGAGGAAGAAGCCAAGGAGCAGCTGACCCCAGCTTAGCTGATAACTGGTGCAAATAGGTGTCAGCACAAGCTGGAGCACCCGCTGACCCAGTGACAGACCTCTCTGCTACTGGTAGGGCCCTGGGCTGGCCTGCGTTCCCCTCCCCACCTTTCCCAGCTAGCCAGAGTGCTTGATACCTCCTGCTATAGCTGCTAAGGGTTTTAAGCAGTGTTCCCACCCCCATCTGGAACTGCTATTCATCTGAGTCTGGAGGAGCTACTGCCTCTTGTGCCTGCCCCACCTTGCCTGGGAACCAGGGGTTGCTGACTTTGTGTGCCTGCCCTGCCTTGCCCAGGGGCTGGGGCTACTAACTCTTGATACCTGTTCTGCCTGATCTAGTAGGCAGGTTGACAGCTGATGTAGTAGCAGGAGTCAAGAACTGCCTAGAATAGGCAACTCCTGGTGTTTTCCTGGGGCTAGACTAGCTAGAACTTTGGCCTTCCTCAGAACCTGGGCCTGAGGAAGGGTTGGAACACCCCAGACCACCCAAGACCAGCCTATAATGTTCATAAAATGTTCACCAGGTCACATATCATGTTCATAAACTTTAGTGTTCGTATTATCATATTTGCTCTTTGTCTTCCACAGATGGCAACCTTAGTGAAGTGTTAAGTGTAACTCCATATGAACACTTGCAGAAACCTCAGTCATTCCATCTTCCAGTGTCCACCATGTACAAAGACTTCTGCTCTGTAATTCAGTATCACTATACATCTTAGCATATCAGTGGTCACAAGATACAATCCAGTTCTAAAAGAGGAAAAAGGGATGCATTAGTTAAGAAACCCAAAACAACACATAAATATGTTCTGCATTTTATAAAAAAACATGAGATTGGTCAAGTTAAAAAATAGAAAACCTGAGAAATGGCTTGATACCAGAGAAGAGGCAAAAAACATCACTATTATAATGCTTTCAATAGATTATTCACGTTGCTATTTAATTCATCAGGCACTGGATTCCCAGAAAGAAAATACAAAGATCCACAAGTTTGCATAGCATTTGGGAACATGATACATTGGCAGGTAGGTGTATGAGGCTAAACTTTCAAAGTTGGTTAGAAGTATAAACTGTATGAAGTATAGAAGTATAAAGTTTATGAACATGTATTGGTCTGGAACCATTCCACTGGTCTATCTGTATAGCACCCTGAACAGTAGAAGTCCATTCCTGTCTAAGGTCTCAGTATTCCTACAATATAAAAAATGAAGACTGAGGGGTGGTAAAGAGATTCTGAATACAAAGAATAGGTTATAAAAGATGGTTGTGACATGCTGCACCCCACATACACCCTTGTAATGGGATCTGGGTATCTTTTCTGTTCACCCTTACAATGTAATTGTGTATGGTCTAATGGAAAGTATGTTATGTAAGGTGCTTTTGGAATGCTCATGGCATTATTCCTCTGCATTATTGTTATGGTGTCATCAGTCCTGCAACAACATACATGTGCACAGATATAAAATATATCTCCAAATGTATATCACATGGTCCCCCATGTTTAAAAAGGATGAATTCAAATTGGAACAGGTGCAGAGAAGGGGTACAAGGATGGTCTGTGGAGTGGAAAACCTGCCTTATGAGAGGAGACTCAAAAAGCTTGTCTTGTTTAGCCTAACCAAAAGAAGGTTGAAAGGGTATATGATTGCTCTCTATAAACACATCAGAGGAATTAATATCAGGGAGGGAGAGGAATTATTTGAGTACTGCATCATTGTGGACACTAGAACGTATGGTTATAAACTGTCCATCAAGAAATTTAGGCTTGAAATTAGATGCAGGTTTCTAACCATTAGAGGAGTAACGTTCTGTAAGAGCCTTCCGAGGGGAGTTGTAGGGGAAAAAACTGCTTTCAAAACTGAGCTTGATAAATTTATGGAGGGAATGGTATGATCAGATAGCCTATTTTGGAAATTGACCCATCTTTGGCTACGGGTGGTGGATATACAAGTGGCTTCAGAGGGGAAGATACATGAGGTGGGTTCTGAGTTATTACAGAGAATTGTTTCTTGAGTAACTGGCTGTTTAGACTTGCCCAGGTGCTCAGGATTAACTGATCGCCATATTTGGGGTCGGGAAGGAATTTTCCCCAGAGCTGATTGTCTTGGTCTCTGGGGGTTTTTCGCCTTCCTCTGTAGCACAAGGCATGGCTCACATACCAGTGAATTCTCTGTATCTTAAAATCCTTAAATCATGATTTAAGGAGGTAAATAACTCAGTCATAGGTTAGTGGCCTATTGCTGGAGTGGGTGCGTGAAGTTTTGAGGCCTGCATTTTGCAGGAGGTCAGACTAGCTGATCGTACTGGTCCCTTCTGACCTTAAAGTCTATGAGTCTATGGCAGAAAAACAGAGAGAGAGAGAGACAAACAGAGCTGTGTTCAAACTCCCAGCAGACGCATAGGTATAAGAACAATGCAGCTTGGCTCAAGAAGAAAAGAACATGATGCAAGCAATCACCTTACGGCAGGGGGTGGGGTGAGGGGGTTTTGAAAGAAAAGGAGACACTTTGAGCTTTATAAGTCTCTTCCCATGTATTCCATCTTTTAAACAACATCAAGGACTGGCACCTACCCACAGAGCAGAGACTGGCTTAAAACCATAAATTGTCAAGCCTGTGAGAAACTGAACATGACTGAAACAGTGAACTTAATTTAGAATGCAACTTTTTCTTTTATTTGATTGAGGTTATCTCCTTGACAGATAATTAGTCAACTTATAATCGCTTAAAATCATATTGTAATCAATAAACTTATGTTTGTTATACTTAAGCAGTGCCGATCTTGGAAAGAGAGTATGTGTGTGAATGCCTCACTGAAAGAAAAGCTGATGCATCTCAATTTCTTTGTTAAAATTGATGGTCAAATGTAAATGTTCTTGCAAGGCCCAGTGGGAATGCACTGAGCCTCACAAGACTAATTCCCAGAGTTGCATCTGGGGCTGAGGGTGTTTGTTGGGGGACTATCCAATGAGTGGCTAGTGAGAGTGCTCTTCCCCTGGTTTAGGGACTGATTACATGCAGGTGGCTGGGTGTGAGCTAATCCAGGAGTGGCAGTTCACATAGCAAGGGAGGTAAGTCAGAGCCCTGGTGTGGAGAATTGGGGTGTCACAGCGGCACACCAGTGCAGATTGCAGTAGGGGAACATCACAATGATAAAAAGCTTGTAAATACAAAGAATATTTGTTGATTACACTTATTTTGGCTATAGGGAAACAGGAGTTAATCTGGGAGATTAAAAGATTTGTAGTATAGAAGAAAAAGGTCAAGAGTAGGGTTCCAACCCCATTGAATTCAAAGACAAAACTTGCATTAACTTCAATAATCCCAGGACTTCACCCTAACAGTTTAAAACAGTGGTTCCCAACCTTTTTGCCTCGAGAGCCACAAATACATTTTTTTACATCCATCAATGGCCACAAGTCTATTTAATTAAAATTAAATTAAAATTTAATTAATAAAATTTTGATTAAATTTCCATTAAGATTATGTAATTAATTTGAATTTATTTAATTACTTACATTTATTTTAATTAAAACATTTATTTAATGAAAATCAAATTTTCAATTTTATTTAAAAAAATAAAAACAGCTTTAAAATAAAAAAAAATTAAAAAATCAAAATCTTAAAAACAGTGGTGGACAAGCTGGGTCCCAGCTGCATGCCGGATGGGGTTGGGGGTAGGGGACAGCTGCGGCCTGGCTCCCAGCTGCCCACTTCAAGGCCAGGAGGGCATGAATCTGCAGCCCGGGTCCCAGCTGTGAGCTGAGACCTGGAGGGGTGAGCGGGGGGCCAAAGGCCTTAGCCCAGCTCTCGGCTGACTGTGCTCCGGGACCAGGTGGGGGGCAGGTACCTCCCAGACAGCTACAGGGGAACATGGGTCAACTGAAAAAGCCCCACGGGGCAGTGTACATACCCTCTTTAACTTGAAGACTTATTTTCTGGTTTGATCTCAGTCAAATAGAGTATATTTTTAGAAGAGTCTCTATTATAAAGCAGAACAGTTTAGAAGATTTTGTTTTTAACCATCTCAAACCTTAAACTTGGCCAAGAAAAGAAAGATCTTGTGACCTTACTAGAGCACTAGTTTCCATCTCTAGGAAAAGCTATCTCATTAGTGGAGAGTTTTGCGAGTTTGTTCTTTTTGGGTTATTGATTTTCTTTCAGCCTCTCTGCTGTGAATCCAGCTCTGACTCAGAAACCAACCAAACATGATGTGAAAGAACAAACTGCAAACCAGTAAATCAGGCAAAAAGCCATTACTCCCTCCAAATGCCCTACCCCTCGTTCTTTACAATCTCACCCGGTAACTTTGGTTAATTGACCAAACTTTCGTCAGTGGAGCATAAAATCATGTCAAATTGGCTTCCAGTAGAACTTCTAAGACTAAACTTCTTTTCATGTAAGGAAAAGAGCTGCTGTAAAAATAACAGGAATGGAATGTGGAAGAGAAAGTTCTATAGCTGTTATTTTGAAGGTGTTTGCAGTGGTTTTGGACTTGTGTTGCTCCCAGGGTATTAGGGAGACAAGATGGGTTAGGTTACATGTTTTATTGGACCAACTTCTGTTAGTAAAAAAGACAAGCTTTAGAGCTTACACTGAGGTCTTCAAAGGCCCACAACAAGTACACTGACTCTTTGAAACTACAAAACCTTTTTGGAGTTCTTAAATATTCAATGAAAAATTCAAAAGCAGCAATAGTAGGGACTTGTAGTAAAACCTGCCATCTTTGCTTCATTCTGTCTGATGAAGGAGTCCCTGGGAGAGAATGTAGATTTTTTTTTTCTGTTGTCAAGCATGTCCTGGCATGCTGGTAGTTTTTGTGCTTTTTTGATAGGTAATTATATTGCCATAAGTCTTCAAAAGTGATGCCCTAAAATAAAGGGGTTTCATAAATGACTCATGCTCTTTAGGTCATGAGGAATACAGAACCTTTTTTTAACTTCCTCTGGAAAGTTCTAAAGGAAATCATTTTTTTTTTCAATCATATTTAATTAGAGAGGGCCCTAGAAATTTTGAGAGAGACTCTGGAGTTTCATCCACATGGTTTTCTTTGAGAAGTGGTCTTTACAGGGCGACAGTTGGATCTGGGGATATAGGGAACTCTTGCCTTACCCCTCAAGGGCTATGTCTATGCTACAGGCTCTGTTAAGTCAACATAACAAGGTCGATTTAATGGAGCCGGTAGTGTAGATATACCCATCTACACTGGCTTTAAGTCGACTTAAGGAAGCTCTTAAGTTGACTTAATAAACTCCCAGTTTGGATGCAGCATTCTGTAGGTTGACTTAAGCATTGTTAAGTCGACCTAAGGTGCAAGTGTAGACATACCCAAGGATCTTATAGTTTCATGCATCTCTTGGCAACCCACATTGCCCTAATTACTGCCTTCCCCTACTGGCATCAGAATATTATCATGTTCCAGTAAAAGCTAATATTCCTTAAACATCATTTATTCTTCGTCAGATATCCTCGGGGATTTTAATGGAGCAATGCAGCTAGTTGCAGTCAAGATCTATCCCATCCTAACTCTAGACCAACTCCCAATGGGGCTCACTCACATTCATTACTGTGGAATCTCACAGAGCAAACTGTAAGACATGGTGATAAGATTGCACATGTTCTGGATTCCAAGAGCAAATTCTGCTGCATTTAGATACTCTCCACTTGCTTCAACAGGAAAAGAAATATGATTCTCAAAATCTGAAAAGGAAGAATTACTGTACTGTACTGTACTGTACTGTACTGTACTGTTCATAGGCATTCAAAAACCATCGTTTACTGAATTCTGTGTAACTTAAAAATGAAGAATTAAAGGCCTATATAAATATTTAAATAACTTGTATATTGACTGAAGATAGTATTTTTTGTAGCCCAGTAGAGATTTTTTTAAAATTAGAAAATAAAGACACTAAAAGAGGAATTTCTACTAACTCAAATCTGAAGACTGCATGTTAATTATGTTCATTTTGAAAAACAAAAATATTGCTAGAGGACAATCTTTGCTGGCTTAACAGAATAAAGAACAATGCATATATTGAAAAATAGCTAAAAGAAATGGAGGAAACTTTAAAATTGGAATATGATGAATTCATATTATTCTAAGACTAGAAACTAACTGCTGAAGGTAACAATATCAGAAACTCTCTAAATAAAATGTCTGCTGCTCAAACTTAAGACATTCTTTATAAATTAGAATTGTATTCTTAAATTCCAGCCATGTTCGTTTACTTATGTCCATGTGCTCCTTTGGTTCCCTTTTCATGGCCAACCTGAGATGAACTACTAATTTCATCAGGAAGCTTAGATACAAAAAAATAAATGCGAGATTAAGCTAGCAGAAAATTCCAGCTGCTCCAAGTTTGAGATCAGTGAAGCTCCTGAAGAGAATGGAGTAATGAAATCATTTTAAAATTGAATATTTATTTTCTTTTTTCTTTGTCTGGATTTTGATTAATGACTGTGCTGGAAAGTAGTCAAGTAGAAGGAAGAACTTAGAGATTGCTTTAAATTACTAGGCCCAGTTAGTGTTATATATTGTTTATATAGTTCCCTTGTAAATGGCACTTATATATAGAAGTTTGTTCCCTGGCCCAAAAGCTTAATTTAAGGAAATTAAAAATAAGGAAAACATATTGGACAACATTTCTTTGATGAAGAAAGAAAATGATCTGGAATTACTTGACAAGTGGGGTCTAATGAGGAGTTTAAAGGACGGGGGTGTTGTTTGTAGCCAAAACCAAACGTGCCTCAGAATAAGGGAAATATGGAAGAAGGAAAGACCTGTGGATAATCAAGGAAGTGAAGTATTAAATGCATCGCTAGTTTCAAAGGAATTGGCCATAATTGAAGGAATAGACAATCATGCCTGTTAGCTGGAGCAATTGAAGTGGGCACTTTACTGGGGAAAAAAAAATAATTCAGGGGAAAAAAGCTGGTCAGGCAAAATAGCTCTTACTAGTGCCTTATTGTAAGATGGGATATCAACTGCAGGCCAAATTCATCTCTTATAAAACTCCATTGTATTCGATGAAATGCCATCTCCGATTAATGTTATTGGCTCCTAAAAAGTTCATGGGCTGTTTCTTTTACTCTTGTTCACATTGATTCATATTCCCTGAGATAGTCTGGCTATGTCTACACTGGCAAGTTAGTTCGAATTAAGGAGGCTTAATTCGAACTAACTAAAGCCATGGCTACACTAGGCTTTGGTTAGTTCAAATTAAGGGCTTTCTTAATTCGAACTAATAAATTCAAATAAGGTATTCGTACTAAGGAATTAATTCGAACTAACTAGTCCAAATTAACCAATGTGGCCATGTTAATTTGAACTAATTTCTTAGTTCGAATTAACCGGCCATTGAAATGAATGGGGAACGCTAATTTGAACTAACATTCCAGTGTGGCCATGCTAGTTCGAATTAAGCTAATTCGAACTAACTAAAATTAGTTCAAATTAGTTAGTTCGAACTAACTAATTAAAACTAATTTTAGCAAGTATAGACATAGCCCATGATGTTAGTTGGACCTGTGGAGTTATGAAATAATCTACGTAAGTAAGGGTGGCAAACTGTGCTTGCATTTAAGGTGTTAATTACCATGGACTGTATGATATGGAAGCACTACTACTATGTTGTTTTTTAAAGAATATTTAAACATTTTAATTCTCACTTTTACTGGTCTCTGTGCCTGCTTTTATGCATGAATAAAGTTGCCGTTTGACCTGATCTTCTTGATTACAACAATTTGGGAATTTTATTGCAGCAGCTGAGGCATTTTACTACCATTATACACAGCACAGAATTCAGGTTAGTCAGCTCACATTATGTTGCTAAGGAATTTGTTTATTTTATTTTATATTTTATTTAAATTGTATTTATTTTATTTTATTTAAACTCCCTTAAGGCCCCTCATAGAAAAGATGGATAAAATATCAGACATAATTAAAGAAAAAAGGTTCTGGATCATTTTTCTGGATCAAAAGTGGGCAAATTGCAGCCTCTTGGCTGCATGTGGCCCATAGAGCTTTTCATCAGGCCCTCTAGGAGGGCCTGGCCAGAACACAGCAGCTGCTCCCCTGTCCCGTCCTCCCCCTCCCACCACAGGAACTCAACAGCACTCAGTCCAGAGTGCAGCAGCTGCTCCCCTCTCCCAACCCTGCCTCTTCTTCTGTCCCTCTCCAGCCTGCAGGAGTGGTGCTAGGCCAAAAATTTGCCCTTCCCTGTTCCGGATCATCTTTCTTGATCAGGTTCTAGATTGTGTCTGGGATGGATTGTCCATCTGGAAGTTCCAGCAAATGCCAGAGGAACTGTGCACTTCAGAGCTGATGGGCCAGTCTTTGTGGAAAAAACTTCATCTGGGCAACTGGCCTGCCATGGGATCCTTTCATCAGCCCCTCCAGCTGGACTCCTCTCTTGTGGCCCTGCACCTGTTTTCCACCCACTCCCACCTCTTTAAATGCCAGTGCTGATTTTAGTCCCATTCATCATGGATCATGACACGACTCCCATTCTACCTCAGTGACTGCAAAAGGAGGGCCA
>ML685832.1:10038485-10049410 GCA_007922175.1 Pelusios castaneus
CTCAGATAATGGCTATCTATTCACTGTGTTTAATGGCTTCAGGGTTAGTAAAGCAAAAAAGTAGCTAGCAGACAAATTAGACCACAGGAACTCAAATCTAAAATGCAGTTTATCATGGGTATTAGGAGGCTTAGGAAAAAATTGGCCAGTGATAATCAGTATTGTTAAAGAAATGTTCATCTTTTCTGTGAACTATCAAAAAACTAACAGAAAATGGTATGGAGGAAGAATAAATCCTGGAAATGAGATCCCATCATAGTGGCGACGTACTCTTTATCCCTCATTAACACTTAAATATTTCAAATAGATAGGCTATTTTGACAATTCTGGTAATAAAGTTAGTTACTCAATTATGATGCTATACTGAGCAGTATTTCCAAGTTATTACATACATGATAATTCCATTGCACTCATTCATGATACAGCTGACCCTAAACTAAAACCCAGATTAGAATACCCTGAACTGGCATAGTGCAGATCTGGAGCCAAGATTTGAATTTTTGTGCTTGCTAATATACGTCAGATACGCATCCTCTTATTCATGAAGGGAAGTGCCTTACTACATGGATCGTCTCAGAGAAATCAGTGGGGTTATTTGTGGATTAAGCTGATAGTCAATGTGATCACAGAACTAGGATTTTGGCCTTTAGTGATCCTCTGTCTTTAAAATCAGGAATATATGGCAACAGCACTAAAGAAAAGTGGTCATTACATTTCAGTCCACATGAATGTGAAATACACTTTTAAAAATTAAATATACTCATATACAGTAAATGAGAATCCTTTGAATTATGGAAAAATACTCTGTTTGTTTTTTTTCCCCCAATCTATACAAAACATTTGTACTCACCTCAAATATCCTTTTTGGCACCAGTAAGTGTGTAAGAGAAAAAGAACAAGAGGCATTAAAAATAATTCCCTTTCCTCGAGTGATCATAGTACTCTGACCATGTCATTTCTCATGACTACCACCTTGCGGCCAATCTACACTGGCAGAGACTCTGATCCTTAATCATAACTTTCTCTGAGACAGCAAAAATTGGTCTTATTATTATAAACAGAAATACAGTCAAAGGAACAAAGAGGAGTTGCGAGGATAGTTGTGATGCTAGCAGGAATACTGCTTAAAACAGTGACTTTTATTGTTAGTTAGCAACATGAATGGCATGAATGTTATAAGGCAATGATTTCCAAACTATGGACTGTGAGCCACTGGTGGTTCAAAAGGTAGTGGAAGAGAAAAAAAATAAAATTAATGCTGGTAAATGTACTGTGATGAGTGCAATATGTTTGTGAGTAAGCATGATACATTACTAGAAATAGCTGCATTTTTAATTTCCCTTGATACACAAATTTGACTCCCCTCAGCCATAGGGTATACTAAAAAAGTTTTAAATGGCTTGCTTACGTGGTGATCCACAAAAGCTTTCGATGATGGAAGTGGTCTATATAAAGGAAAAGGTTGGGAAACGTTCGTATAAAGTATCACAGGAATCTCATGTGGGACGTTATCTGTTCCAATAACTCAAATGAAAAAAAAAAAACATGCTTTATCACAAGAGTAATAGTGACATACGTTGTAATAGATGGAATCAGAGGTCCCATACAATACTACAATTGGTTTTGTTAGGAGACAGAGGTGAAACTAAAGATACTTCTGGTGTCCATAATAATAGAGAACTCTACAAAACTCCAAAAATTTCTGAGCCCATCTCCTATCTCTGCCCCCACTAAGTGCTTCTTTAGATATGGATCCTCAAACTACTAGAGATTTTCTCCATGGGCCACAGGAACAGATGGAACATTACTCTGGGATGAGCTGTTACTTTCCATACAGACTGCAAAAGCAGGGGAGATTTGGCCTTTATTCTCTGCATGTGGGTAAGCAAAAAAGATACAGTTTGGTTCCTTTTATAATTTGGTTTTAAGCATGTTGGAAAGCCACAGAGGAAATGGTTGTTCTGTTACCCCAAGGTGACCTCACTGGAGTAATTCAGAATTTACATCAAGGAAAATGAGAGCAGAATCTGGCTTTATGTTTTTAGTACTTTAGTAGAAGTTAACCCAAATCATCATCTCTGGTTTTAAAAGAGCATCTAAATACTCTCAAATTTTGAACAGAGGAGAAGATAGGGTGGTAAAAATCTGGATTTTGATTTTTCTTTTTGGTCTCAAGTATAACATGTGCATAATATGGAACAAGTGAGGGAAGCCCATGAATGTAGAGCATTTGCTGAAGTTACAATGCATTGGCAGGAGAGAAGAGAGGCTATGCCAAGAACCTCCATATAAATGGTTCAGATCCCTTGCGGGAATTCACTCTTTGCAGAGCACTGTTGAAGTCAATGGGGGCATAGAGAATCACAAGCATGCATCACATTTCAGAATTAAGACCTAAGTGGGAATCCATCAGCACACATTGGATATGGGAGTAGGGGGGTGACACAGCAGTGTCAAGGCTACTGAAGCCCTACAGTTGCAGATATGATGAAACTATTTCCTCAGCCTCACTTACTTCAACATTAAGGTTGTTTGCTGGGTCCAGAGGCCGCTTAGGACAATCTGCCTTCCTAGGCAAAAGCTCATTGAGATATACCCACTCCCTTTACCCTCTAGAACAGAGGTTTTCAATATGTGGTGGAGCAAGCCTTCTGGTTGTTCATGGGTATGATAGAAGGGGGCAATGGGCAGACCAAACACCAAATCCCAGCACCATTCACTTCAGTTTGATCCAGCCACCTGCCCTAAACAGAGTCTGCTGCCATGTAGCTAAAGCATCCCCCTGGGTCTAGGATTCTGGACATTGGGAAAGTTAATCTAGCTGTGTATTTAAATGTATAACCTGAATGGTGTACCAACGGAGCCTTTTGCACTGAATTTGAACATTTCTACATTTTGTGTGGGATTATTTAAAGTCAGGGCAAGAGATGGCAAGAATCTAGCTGTAGTGCTATGAAGTTACACAGCTCATATTTGGGCAACACTATAGAAATTAAATTCCATAAATAAACAAAAGAATGTAACTAGCTCTGACTGAACAGTTATGCAACTTATTCCTTAGCTCTTATAATGCTAGAACCAATAGCGCAACTTAAATCTTAATAAAAAAATATTTAGGCCAAATCTTTCAATCTTGAATGTCGAGAGTACTGTTGCCAGCTCTCATGACTTTATTTTAAGTCTCATGATTATTTGATGCTTTGGTAAAACTCCAGCTTCTGGAAACAAGTGATTTTCTGAGAATCTCAGCTTTCATTTTAAGATGGGGTCTAGAGAATTTTAAGACAATCTCCCTGTCCCTTGGAGATAACCTACAATTTTTTTGAAACTTTAGCATCAGCAGAATTGTAAAGTCAATCACTTAAAGCCATATTTAGGCATCTGCATGTCAGCAGACATTTTGAATATTGCTTCACCCCATTCCTAGGGCACCTAAATGAGCACTTTGAAAAACCCACCCCTATGCCTTGATATATGTTTATAAACAATTATCACCTCATAGTCAAGGATAAGGTTTTCAAAAAAGGAAGCCTAAAGTTAGATTCCCATCCACGACTCCAATAAGGGGAAACTAGGATGCAAATGACTTCCAAGATTTTTGCAGTTGCTCAAGGTCTTTTAGGCCATGGAGCAAGTATGGGTGGGGGAAATGACAGGGTGCACGTCCTCACCACTTTTAAGCAGCATTTAATACAGAAGCAGTACAGCTGCTACCTGGGTTTTGCCTCCGCTATGTGGTACAGCACGAATGAAATTTGACCCAGTTGCCTCTCCAAAGAGACAGAGGAGTGGTGGGCCAAATTTCACTGAGTGGGCTGGCGTGTAACCTGGTGCACAGGGACATAACCCTACTCCAGTTTGACTCAGCCAGCCCTCTGTACAGATGAAGACGCAGTCAGGCTACATTTAAGTGAGTGATGTGTAGCCTGGCACATGGGGTTGAAATGCCTAAGAAATTTGACCCAGCATCTCCTTTGTACAGACAGAGGGGTAGCTGGGCTAAATTTCAGTGAGTGGTGTTGTGATCTGGCAAACAGACAGGCTGTTCCCATAAAGTAGGCAGCAGGGGAGTCTGAGGAGAACTCAGCCCTGGGCAGTCCTAGCACATAAAGAGAAGGATGTCTCCTGCTCAAGAAAGACCTCGGGCCTCCAATAGAGGATGGGCACAAGGAACAAGGAACGGAATGGGATCCCTGTCCTGAGCTTAAGAAACAGCTGAACTGATACCACTGCTCCAATGTGCTGATTAAGATACCTTTATAAATTACTTGATTTTCATAGGAGCTGGTGGGTGCTTCGCAGTCTAGACAAATCAGGCCACTTGTTTATATAATTAGAAACAGACACAGGAGCCTAACTGTCTTAAAAATCTATACCTAGATTTTTTTCTTCAAAGTCATACAACAAATATTTCTTAGTGAGATTTATGAAGGCTATGAAGTCTGAAATTTAAAAGCTCAACCATGTTTTATTTATGCAAGTACAAAAAGCTTTTAGATTCCCTTCTAATTCAGAGGAGGTATCTCTTCCACCTGAAAAAAAAAATCTGCATTTCTTAAAACTTTTTAAAAATCCTCTCTCAGTTGAGACCAAGAACACAAACTTTCTACCCCAAAGGTGAATTTTTCAGAAAGTAATGTGTGGAAACTAAGAACATGGTATTCATAATGAAAGGATTTTTAGCTATAGTGTTTGCTTTCTACTACAAATGTTGTAATATTTGCCAGTGGATTAAATACAATTCTGGCAAAAATAAACTTTTTTTACAAGTATAAAATGAATTGAAAGAGTAAAGGATGAACGCACTAAAGGACCTTGCAGTAAAAATGGATTTCTCTCTAAAGCTGTCTAGACAGTTCAGAGAAGCACTGAGAAAGTCAACAGAATGTTTGGATATATGGCTATAATAACAGAATATAATTCTAAAGGAACTGTAATGAGATTCTACTCTTCTCCAGGAAGCCTCATTCAGAATTTTAAACCCGTAGTTATTACATTATCATAAAGATATAGCATTTGAAAAGGTCCAGAGGAAGGGGGTACAGAATTTTTAAAAGATGAGCTGTTGTATAAGCCAAAAGGGAGGGAGGGGGAAGAGGGATCCTTAAATCTGCCTCCTTAAAGAGTTTAAGATGTAATAAGAAGAATATTAACATTTTAATCAACCTCAGTCTGAGACATTTTTATTAGTGCCATAAAGATGATAAGGAAAGGAAGCAGGTAGAAACTCAACAACTTAAACTGATTGAGTCTGGATAAAAAGATACTGCTGTTTTTCTAGATAGAATCATAGAATCATAGAACAATAGGTTGGAAGGGACCTCACGAGGTCATCTAGTCCAACCCCCTGCTAAAAAGCAGGACCACTCCCCCTAAATCACCCCAGCCAGGATTTTGTCTAACCGAGCCTTAAAAATCTCCAAAGAAGGAGATTCTACCACCTCCCTAGATAGCCCATTCCAATGCTTCACCACCTCCTAGTGAGAAAGTTTTTCCTAATATCCAACGTTGACCTCCCCAGCTGTAATTTGAAATCATTGCTCCTTGTTCTGTCCCCTGTTACCCTCGAGAACAGCCTAGCTCCCTCCTCTTTGGAGCAACCCTTCAAATAGTTGAAGGTTGCTATCAAATCTCCCCTCAGTCTTCTCTTCTGTAGACTAAATAAGCCTAGTTCCTTTAGTCTCTCCTCATAAGTCATGTGCCCCAGCCCCCTAATCATTTTTGTTGCCCTCCACTGGACTCTTTCTAATTTGTCCACATCCTTTCTGTACTGGGGAGCCCAAAACTGGATGCAATATTCCAGATGTGGCCTGACCAGTGTCAAATAGAGGGGAATTATCACATCCCTCGATCTGCTGGCAATAATCCTACTGATGCAGCCTAATATGCCATTGGCCTTTTTGGCAATAAGGGCACACTGTTGGCTCATATTCATCTTCCCATCCACCATAACCCCCAGGTCCTTTTCTACAGAGCTGCTACTTAGCCGATCGGTCCCCAGCCTGTAGCAGTGCATGGGATTTTTCCGTCCTAAGTGCAGGACTTTGCACTTGTCTTTGTTGAACCTCATGAGGTTTCTTTCGGCCCAGTGTTCCAATTTGTCCAAGTCTCCCTGGATCCTGTCCCTGCCCCCTACCTTTCCCCCCAACTTGGTGTCATCTGCAAACTTACTAAGCACGCAGTCTATTCCATCATCAAGATCATTAATGAAGATGTTGAATAGAACCGGCCCCAGGACCGACCCCTCGGGCACTCCACTCATTACCGGTTGCCAACCAGACATCGAGCCATTGATTCCTACCCACTGAGCCCGTTGATCTAACCAGTTTTCGATCCACCTTACGGTCTACTCGTCCAACCCATACTTCCTTAACTTGCCGATGATAATGCTATGGGAAACCGTATCAAAAGCCTTGCTAAAGTCAAGGTATACGGCTCTTCCCGCATCCACAAATCCAGTCATCTCATCATAGAAGGAAATCAGGTTGGTCAGGCACGATTTGCCCTTGGTGAATCCATGCTGACTGTTCCTGATCACTCTATTTTCCTCCAAGTGTTTCAGGATGGTTTCCTTGAGGACCTGCTCCATGATTTTCCCAGGGATTGAGGTGAGGCTGACCGGTCTGTAGTTCCCCAGATCCTCGTTTTTCCCTTTCTTAAAGACAGGTACTATATTTGCCTTTTTCCAATCCTCTGGATTTTTCCAATCCCCGTTCGCCATGAGTTCTCAAAGATAATGGCCAGCGGCTTTGCAATCACTTCCCTCAACTCCCTCAGCACCCTCGGATGCAGTTCATCCGGACCCATGGACTTGTGCACATCCAATTTCATTAAGTGTTCCCTAACCTGACTTTCCATCACCGAGGGCCTCTCTCCTTCTCTCCATTCCGCGTTACCCCATGTAGTAGCCTGGGAGCTGGCCCTCCCTGTGAAGACTGAAGTAAAAAAAGCATTGAGTACTTCAGCGTTTTCCGCATCATCCTCCACGACGGTGCCTGTCCCATTCAGTAAGGGACCTACACCACCTCTGATCCTTTTCTTGTTGCTGATATACTTATAGAACCCCTTTCTGTTATCCTTCACATCTCTTGCTAGTAGTGTAGCAACTATGGAGATTGACCAGTGAAATAAGATGACCGGATGAGGTGAAATTTTACTTTGGAGGAGAAAGGGAAAGAATATAAGAATATCAATTTTCATCTTTTAAAAGGTATTTGTTTTCTGGGCTTTTGGCTGATGCTTCTGGCTTTGGAAGAAATGGAAAATTGTATGCCAGAGAGTAGGCCAGCTCCGAGTGGCACTAGAGCTGGCAGGGGTAAGGGGGGCAGTGAACAGGGACAGGGATGACAGAATACAGAGATGGCTTTTATCTACTTTTGTGCCACCCTTCCCTCCACCTCACCTGTAGTTCCAAATGTTCCTTTTTCTCAGTTAAGGGTCTGCCTCAGTAAATCACATAAAAGCAAAGCTTATACTTTATGGACATAGGCTTTACAAAGAGTCCTAATATAAAAATTATTTATATTATAGTATCATCTAGAACACCAGGTTGTCTGTTGCAGCTGTCCCCCTGATGTATTTATTTTCCCTTTGTTTTGTTGTTTTGTGTGGCCACCCCTCCCGGGCTACTAACTAATTGGGGCCATTGCCCAGCCCAGGGAGGCGGCCTTTAGCTCCTTTCCTTAGACCCTGGCTCGGTGTAGGGTGGACAATGCCCAGGAGTGCAAGACTTAAATGGCCTGTTGAGTTTAAGGGCATGAGTCATACCTGTGGCTCAGAACTTTGCCCAGACATGTCCTGTGCTTACCTGCAGTTTTCCCTGCCCTCTCTCCTCCCCTGTAGCAGAGGGAGCCAATCAGAGTTACTGGCGGGAAACTGCCTGAATTTGTCTTTAAAACTGGACATTTTTGATTCAGACATCAGAAAGGTTCCTGCTTTGCCACCTGGTCTGATCAGCTAGGGGTCTTTGGGGGGCCCTTTCTCTGCTCTCGTTTTAATTTTTGAGCGTACCCCCCATTTTTAAACTCCCCTCCCACAAACACCGATTTTTTCTTGTGAGATCTCCTGACTATTGAAAACGAACCGAGCCTCCTCTGCATCCTCTGATGCTGCTGCTGTTCCTGGCTCTATTCCTGCTGCTGTCCCAGGAATCGGTAAGGCTCCCCTCTTGCAAACTCTCCCCGTCCTAGCTGCTGGCCTTGCTTCCCCAGCAGACAGACTCAAGTTAATTCCTTGGTCTGTGCCTGAAACTGTTCCTAACACCGCGGCTCCCTTGCTGCTAAAGAAAAGCCCGTGCCGCTGCTAAGCTCTGCCTCCGTGTGCTCTGTCCCGGGGCTCCCTGCTTTCAATTGTTTCCACTGCTGCATCCACCATTCCCTGACTCCCCCAGGAGCTGTACCCTGGTCTCACACCACTCTGCCTCTGGGACTGCTCTCCCTGGTCAATAGGACCGGTGTTGTATAAGGCATGCCATTAGGTTTAGTTTCATTAGTTTGTTTAGGTTTAGTTTTGTTAAGTTGTAACCGTGCATTTTTATTAGCTTGTATAAGTTGCACTTCTGTTAGAATTGAATTCTGTATCTGTGTTTAGTGGTAGTTAAGTGGGATACTTGTTTGCCATTACCTGTTATATTGTGTGTCCATAGTCAAGCTAGATTAAAGATAACTGTTTTACTGTATTGCTCCTCTCTTTTTGTTTTTTATTCTTTCTGTTGTTCATTATTAGCATAAGTTGTATAGTTGCTGTTAAGTTGTTGAATAAGTGCCTCTGTGTCTTCATCTCTCCCCGAACTCCCCAAGCCCTCCGCTGCTGTTTCCCCCTCTCCCCAACTCTCTCCCCGAACTTCCCAAGCCTCTTGCTGCCTTTCTTCTTTGATCCCTCTGCGTTTAGCCTAAAGGCTCCTGAAGACTGCTCTGAGCCTCACCCTGCAGGGCTTCAGTGCCTCTTGCTGCATCCCTTGCAGCTGTACTCTTCCCTCTTCCTCTGCCACTGATTACTCACCCCACCCCCACCCCTGTTCCTTAACCCAGCCTCCAGGTATACTCTTAGGCTATGTCTACACTTGCACTTTTAAGTCGACTTAGTGTGTCTACACTTAAAATTAAAGTTGACTTCAAGGGGAACTTAGGAATTTTCCAGGTAGAATGGTCCCAGGGAGTATCCTGATGAGCCATTGAGGACATAAAGAATACAACCATTGTATCCTTAATGGCTCATCAGTTTACTCCCTGGAACCATATCACCTGGCAAATTCCTAAACATTAAGGAGACAATGGTTGCTCACACCCTCCCGTCTAAGACATTTCTCCAGAAGGACACAAGTTAAAGTACGGATATAACATCAAATTCTTAACTTCTAATCAAAATAGAATTCCTAGACATAAACTATATAATCATTCCCAGCAAACTACTACCTTTCTATTGATACCAAACATGACATAGTTCCTATGGATTATAGCATTTATGAGATATCCATAGAAAATAATATCATAAATGCTTCCCTAAATCCAGACAGTGTCCAACTGTACCCACATGCCCTGCCCTTTGGGAGGCATGCCAGGCTCCCCCTGTGCCCTCCCCCCGGCAGGGAGGGCATTGGTGTAGTGCTGGGGTAGCCCTAAGTCGACTTAGGGCTACCCCAGGGCTACACTGGCTTAATTTGACTTTAGAAAGTCAAATTAAACCTTAGGTCGAGTAGAAAGGTGGTTTAATAAAGTCGACTTAATTTTCATTAAGTCAACTTTAATTTCCTTAAGTCGACTTAAGCAAGCTGCTTAAGTCGACTTAAGCAAAGTGTAGTGTAGACGCAGGGCACATTAAGTCGACTTAAGCCTAGCTTAAGTCGACTTAATTTACCAGTGTAGACTCAGCCTTACAGACTGCCTGCCACTGCAGTCCTACAAACCAAGTTATTGATTCTCATCTGTACTATTACGCTTGTGCAAATTCACTAATCCCCCTTATTGTGCAATTTTACTGCCATTTGTATCTCATTCATATTCGTAAAACCCCATTAGTTACCATTGCCTTTACTGTATCTCTACACCAATACCACCGTGACATATTGGTTTTTTTGTAGAATTGCTAGCCACCAATTGTGACTCGCTGTGACACCTCTTCATTTTCACACTGCTTAATAAGAGAAACCCCCTCCTCAATTGCCTACTGTGAGAAACCCCAATACACCCCATTGTTGAATTTTACTGTTTTACATTTTTCAATAAAGATTGATTTGTACCCCACTGGTGCGGTAATTGCCCCCAAGATCCTCTACCTGCTGGCAGGGACACAGCTAAGATCAAGGATGTATTGTGTGAGATGCTGTGCATACACATAATAAAAGAAAGTTCCGGATCCAAAAAGCGTACGTTCTAAATAAAAAGACAAAGGGTGGGAGGGAGACAAATACATAAAATTTGCCACAACCGAGCCATATCTGAATTATTTTCATATAAGAAAATAAGTCCAGGAAGATATAGGTGCATGAGGGGAAAGGGAATGCCTTGGGAGAATTAGAAGACAGTAGATGTTTCTGAATTAGCTTAATTACTCATTCCTGAAGATACTTTTTGGAGTTGGAATCATGATCAAGTTTATTCCCGATTTAATTCCACTGATGCCAGTTGAAGAGAATGCAATTATTCTAGGAATAGAGTTGTCCCCATGTGTTTCTTATGATTTTTGGTGGTGAACTACTTAACAACTAGGGGGCAAATTCTGCCTTTGGCTGTTCATGTATATTCATTGAGAAATCCATAAACACATCTGAGTTCAGTACTGGCCTTAAAGGAATATGTTGCTGCAGCAGCTTTTCCAGAGAAATCATTTATCTTTAAGTTAATTAATTAATTAATTAATTAATTAATTAATTAATTAATTAAGAAAGAAAGAAAGAAAGAAAGAAAGAAAGAAAGAAAGAAAGAAAG